>CM046376.1:14579547-14590054 GCA_025413485.1 Ficus microcarpa
CAAAGTGTTAATATTGTGTTTTATTGATACTTTTTAAGTAGGTCTATTGTGTTTAGAATTATAGAGAAAGTATGTCTCTTTTTGACAAAAAGTGAGAAAGAAAGATAGACAAAAGATACAAGGGACTATGACAGAAAGAGGTTGAGAGAGAGTTTGATGAGTGTATTAATTCTGAAGCTTCTAATTTATTCTTCCTTTCCCATAGTTATAGGTAATTTTACCGAACTACGTAAATCTTTGTTATCTTTTTGTCTCTATTTGAGTTTTTTTTTTTTTTTTTTTTTTTTTTTTTTTTTTTTTTTTTTTTTTGGTGCTGTGCTTTGGGTATAGGGAAGTCTTCCCCAACAAAGGGTATAGGAGCCAAGTCAAAGATTTCAACAAAATAAAATAAAACTGATGTTTGGAGTAAAGTTTGATCAAATTGAGTGTTTTGATGGAAAAAACAATTTCAGTATTTAGCAAATACGGTGAAAGATGTCCTAATACAACATGGACTTCTAAAAGCATTGCAAAGTAATAAGCTGGGAAAGATGAAAGATGAAGTAATTGTGAAGAGTTAGAAGCAAGTGGTAAGCACTTTATGTTCAAGTTTGGCTCCTAAATTGCAATATAGCGTTGTGAAGGAAAAATCTCCATCTAAGTTATGGGATTATAGAAATTCTTAACAAATAATTTACATATGAATAAAGAGTTGTATGAGTTGAAGATGGATAAGGAAACTAATGTTGGATAAAACAGAAAATTTTGTTGGCCTCCCTACCTAAATCGTATATGACTTTGGTAACTACTTTGTTGGTTGGAAAAAGAATTGTCTTGACTGTGGATGAGTTGTTGATAGCATTGTTGGAGACTGCAAACATGAAACAACCTAATAGTTCATCTCAAACGGAACAAGCTCTTGTAGTGAAGTCGGATTCAATTAGGGGTTGGAGTAAGAGATGAGCGAGATATTATGACAAGAGAGATGACCGTTCATAGTCGTGTTCATGGAAGGAAATTGAGTACTTTTATTGTCATGAGAAAGGACATATTAGAAGAAATTATGAAGAAATGACAAAGTACCTTGAAGAGAAAAAAAAAAGTAATAGACTCAAGAGATAGAATATGCAAATGTTGTTGGTCACAAGTTTGACGGTAAAGGTGATGTTTATTTTGTTATTACTGATGAAAATATTTTTGACTCTTGACTCTTGTTTTATGGATTTTAGATGTTCGTTTCAAATGTGTCCACATAAGGATTAGTTTGATTCTTATAAGCTCTATGATGTTGGTACCCTTATGATGGTCAATGATTCGAGTGTTTGAAGCTATTAGAATAAAGGTATTGTGAATGTGAAGATGTTTGATGGAATTGTGAGAACGTTGATGAATGTTAGGCATGTTTCTAAACTAATGAGAAGTTTAATTTCTTTGAGACTTTAGACATTAATTTTGTGTTGTGATTATTCTGCGAAAGGTAATTTTATGGAAGTTAGGAGAGGTGCTTTGATAGCTAGGAAGGGTTAAAAGTGAAGAATTTATACAAGTTGATTGGGAAGATAGTTATTGGTGGAATTATGAAGGTGGAGCCACATCAGAAAAGGTCTTCATTTGTTGTGAAAGAGTGTAACAAGACAATTGTGATAACTGAAAATGATAAAGGCAAGATGATGAAGCCTTATGTTAGGCTTTATAACTCAAATTAGTCTTTGGTAAGGTTTTTTTTTTTTTTTGGAAAGTGCTGATATTGTATCCTATTGAGAGTCTACAAATAAGTCTATTGTGTTTACAGTTATGTGTGGTTAGAAAAATAGAAAAAGTATGTCTCGTTTTGAGAAAAAGTGAGAGAGAGATAAGCAAATGGTATAAGTATCTTCAGGTATAGAGAGATTGAGAGAGTTTGATGAGTGTGTAATTTTAAAAATACTAGTGAATCTTTGTCTTCTTTTTATTTTAATTCGAGTTTATTTTTCTGCTGCGTTACGTAGATGGGTGTTTTCCCAACGCTTCCTTCCTCAAAAAACCACTACATAGGAAATTACAGTACTACATTCAACAATGCCCAATTAGCGATTATGGGCAATAAAGTTTTTATCCTTGGGAATAACAGACCACTTAAAAATAGTAAAACACACAGCAATTACGCCAAAGGGTTCAATCTCCCACGGGCAGACGTCCTGGCCACCCTCAAAAGCTCTGACAACAGTGTTAGCGTTGCTCTCCACAATCTTTCTTTTGTTTTTTGTTTTTCTAGGATGTACATGTTGGAAAAATCGGATCCGGTATTGGAGTTACGGCGCAGCGGAAGTTTTAAAAATTTTATGCCGTTTCCGGAAAAGAAGCTCATGATGCATATAACAATAAATTAATTCATGATCAAGCGTACCTTATTTCTTGGATTCCGGAATTGCTAGAGCGTTTGACCAACGTGTCTTCTCTACTATTCTCGAGTTCCACGTCTCAAAGTGTGTGTGGGCACACGTTCTATGAATCCAAGCGACCGGTATTTCTTTCCGAAGTCTAGATCCCTCCTTCTCAATTCCGATGATCCTCGTTGAGAATTTGATCCAACTTCTTTCTTCAAAACTACAAAACAGAAACCGGTTAACCTCCTATGAAAATAATCACTCGGTTTAACCTTTCTCGCAGTTTTGATTCAATGGAATTTTCTTTCTTTTTCTCTCTCACAAGAAAGCCGAATTTTTGATGTGGAAGAAAAAAATTTTTTTTTTTTTTAATTAAAAAAAACGTTTTTCCCTTTTAAAAATATCAAAAATTAGTTTTTCAAGAACTCCTAGCCTTTATATAGTATTCCAATCCTTTTCAAAATTTATCTCCTACTTGAAAAATAATTAATAATTATTTTCCGGATAAATCTTGAACCAAAAGATCATACAACTTTAGGGCTAGATTCATTGAACCTAAAAACAAATTTCAAGAGGAAATCCCCTTTAAAATTCGGCCACAAAGTGAGAGAAATCTTGATTGGTGGTTTAAATTTTAAATCAAGAATCTAGACTAGTCAAAAGATCCTAGTCCTATCTAGATTCAAACTTCTTTTAAACATTTTCGAATTTAAATAGGATTCACATATTTGAATAAATATTTTCCATAAACATTATCCATATTAATTAATTTAAATTAATGAAATATTTCAAATTTTCTTTCCTCACAAAAACCATGCACCTCTTTAATTAGGAAAGAAAAATTCATGAAATAATCTCCATTATTTAAACCAATTAATAATTAAATGTTAGGAATATATTTAAATAATTTTGAAACAAAATTTTCTTCCCTCCATACAATTAAAAAACGTGCACCACTTTTAATTAGGAGAGAAAAATTTTGTTTTCCAAAATTCAAATACAATCTTATTTTCAAAATTCAAATTAACCAATCACATGTTGACAAATCATTTGTCTACAAATTTCACATGTCCAATCCTTTCTGGATTGCATGTTAGAGAGTACCATGTCTTAATAGACATTACAAAATTCCATTTACAATTTACCGATCTCATTAGGAACAAATCCCGAGACGCTTCGTGGAACTATATGAGCTAATAGAGGGACCCGATGGAAATATGTAAAGAGGCTCCTATAATTGTGAAAAATTAATCCCAGATTAATTATCCATCAATTATCAACTTCAAAACTATTCCACTAAAAGTTTGAAGCTGAACTCCTGTTTACATACCGTATTACGAAAGCTCTCTCACGTAGTGCTTCTTCCATGATTTATTCATCGCTTGCTTAATCCCCATATGTTATCCATGATTGAATTAAGGACTTTTTCCGTTTTACCTTTTCAATCATTTTAACTTAAAGTTCAATTATTCTTCATTGAAAGAACCACCAATTGTAAAACCATACAATTGGAAAACCACCAGAGAACACAAAGTAAACCGATGGCCAAGATCTTGTTATACTATCTTTCAATCCCCGAATAATACCTTTAAGTAGATAACATTTACTATCATTAAGATAGCTATGGATTCCGTATCTATGAATCTTGATTTCTCCATCCATAAGTCATGCACCCAAAACACAAGTATGTTGACCATGAATTAACAGTGTCTCACCTTTAGTGCATCAAAGTACATAAGTCATGGATGCGAACTCAAGTAATCATTTCAGGATTAAGATTAATGCAGGATGATAATCAAAGTATCATTGATTCTTATAAACGGAATTATTAAACCGAATCAATTAACACTTTAGGTCCAGTCCAATGTCATACCTCAATACTGGTATACATTAAAGTTTCTACTCGGAACCTATCCGATGGTCAAGACAAACCATCCCTCCAAGGAAGTAGACAACCTTTACAATCTTATCATGAATAAGATCCCCAAATCTTATTCCGTTGATTGCGGACTATTTATTTAGACTGTTATCAAATTACCACGTCTTCTATGCATACCCCGTATACATATGGTAATTCGATATATTACCAACAGCCTAGGAGTATTTTATGTTTGCTCAAAATAATTATACAATCAACAAATGAAAGTAAATAGGACACAACTTATTAAACATGAATAATTTCCTCTTATTAATATCAAAATGTCATATTTACAGAAAATCCCTAAGATTTTCTATCCTTAGGGCACCTATAGATCCCAACAATCTCCCACTTGCCCTAAGCGAGTAAATGTGACATATTACGCATCCCCATGCCTTCGACGTGTTCTTCGAATCTTCTGGCCACCAAAGTCTTCGTGAACGGGTCAGCAAGATTGTCCTCCGATGCGATTTTGCAAACCGTCACATTTCCACTCTCAACAAAGCCTCTGATAATGTGATATTTTCTGTCAATGTGCTTACTCCTCTTATGATGCCTAGGATCCTTGGTATTAGCTACTGCTGCACTGTTGTCACAGTAGAGCACCATAGCTTTATCCATACCAGGAACGACCTCAAGGTCACTAAGGAACCTGCGGAGCCAAACCGCTTCCTTTGATGCCTCACTGGCTGCCACATACTCGGCTTCCATGGTCGAGTCAGCAATACAAGATTGCTTAACACTCCTCCACACAACGGCACCACCTCCAAGGGTGAAGACAGATCCTGAAGTCGATTTCCTTGAATCCTGATCTGATTGAAAATCAGAATTAGTATATCCTATAGGAACAAGGTCCTGACCGGAATACACTAGCATATAATCCCTCGTTCTCCGTAGATACTTGAGTATATGCTTGACCGCAGCCCAATGGTTCGGTCCCGGATTCGACTGATATCGACTTACCATACCAACCGCAAAACAAATGTCAGGCCTAGTGCATAACATAGCGTACATAAGACTACCTACTGCTGATGCATAAGGTACATTTTTCATACGCTCCCTTTCTTCCGATGTCTTGGGACAGTCATCTTTAGAAAGTTTGATTCCAATCCTGAAAGGTTGAGCACCTTTCTTGGAATCCTTCATAGAAAACCTCTCAAGTACTTTATCAATGTATAAAGCTTGGGAGAGTGCTATCGTTTTGTTCTTTCTATCTCTAAAGAGTTGAATACCAAGAACATAACTAGCTTCTCCTAAGTCCTTCATGTCAAACTGTTTGGCTAACCAAACTTTGACAGATGATAGTATTGCCACATCGTTTCCAATAAGCAATATATCATCCACATAGAGTACAAGGAACACCACTTTCTCGTTCTTGATACATTTATAAACACATGGTTCATCAATGTTTTGTTTGAATCCATAAGTTTTGATCGCTTGATCAAACCTAATATTCCAAGAACGAGATGCTTGCTTTAATCCATAAATGGATTTAAGCAACTTGCATACTTTGTCTTCTTGGCCTTTTGCCTTGAATCCGTCTGGTTGTATCATATAGATATCTTCCTCAAGAGAGCCATTTAAGAAAGCTGTCTTGACATCCATTTGCCAGATCTCATAATCGAGAGCAGCCGCAATGGATAAAAGAATGCGGATTGACTTAAGCATTGCTACAGGCGAGAAGGTTTCTTCATAGTCGATTCCTTCTTTCTGCGTATAGCCCTTCGCTACAAGTCTTGCCTTGAAAGTTTCCACTTTCCCATCCACATCTCTCTTCCTCTTGTATACCCACTTACACCCAATCGGTTTTATGCCTTGGGGTAAGTCTACAAGTTTCCAGACTCCGTTGGAATCCATAGATTCCATCTCGGCGTTCATAGCCTTTTGCCAAAGACTAGAATCAACATCCTCCATAGCTTCCTTGTACGTAGCCGGATCATCAATATGTTCTATGGATTCTGCTTCATAAACTTCACCACTGAACATGTACCTTTCAGGTTCCCTGATAATCCTCCCACTACGACGAAGCTCCTGTGGTTGTTGATTCTTTAGTGATTTTTCCGCAGGGTTTTCTGTGACTTTAGGAACATCCAAACCTGAAGTCATCTCCTCAAGCACTACTTTGCTACGAGGTTTAAAGTCTTCCATGTAACTTTCCTCAAGGAATGTTGCATGTGTTGAAACAAAGACTTTATTTTGCTTTGGATTATAAAACAGACCACCTTTTGTCCCTTTTGGATAGCCAACAAACAAGCACACTTCTGATCGTGACTCCAATTTCTTCGCTTCCTTATCCAGGACGTGTGCCGGACAACCCCAAATTCGAATATGATTCAAATTAGGTTTCCTACTCGTCCATAACTCATAAGGAGTTTTAGGAACCGATTTGGAGGGAACGTTATCCAGAAGATAGCATGCAGTTTGTATGGCGTGCCCCCAAAATGATAAAGGTAAAGTGGAATAACTCATCATAGACCGGACCATATCCAATAGGGTCCTATTCCTTCTCTCAGCTATACCATTCTGTTGAGGAGTACCAGGTGCAGTCAACTGGGATTGTATCCCATTCTCTATCAAATATCCTAAGAACTCATCCGATAGGTATTCCCCACCTCGATCCGATCGAAGTGTCTTAATGGACTTGCCTAATTGTTTCTCCGCTTCAGCCCGAAACTCTTTGAACTTGTCAAAGGCTTCGCTTTTGCGGGTCATTAAATAGACATATCCATACCTTGAGTAATCATCAATAAAAGTGATATAATACTCATACCCACCACGTGCTTCTATGTTCATGGGACCACAAACATCTGAATGCACAAGTTCTAAAAGTTTCTCGGCACGACCATCCTTAGCAGCAAAGTGCCGTTTAGTCATCTTGCCCTCCAAACAGGATTCGCATTGTGGCCAAGGTTCAACCTCGTACAAGTCGAGGCATTCATCTTTTACCATCCTTTGAATTCTGTTAAGGCTTATGTGACCAAGTCGTAAATGCCAAAGATATGATTTGTTAGAGTAAGAAGACTTTTGTCTTTTAGAGTTCTTTTCCAATTCTGTATCAAGCAGTGAGTGCATCTTAGGTTTGATAAAATAAATATTTCCATGCATCCATCCATTACAGATAAGAGAATTGTTTTTCCTAATAACAACTTTATTATTAAAAGAAACTGAATAAGAATCTTTAATTAAACAAGCTACCGAAATTAGGTTCCTATTAAAATTAGGAACATAAAAACAATGTCTCAAAACAATAAACCTAAATTCATCAAAATAAAGATGCACTTCTCCCACTGCTTCAGCTCGCACCAACGTCCCATCGTCGGTTCTTAACGTAAAGTCCTCCTCATGCAGACTTCTCGTTACCTTGAACCCCTATAGAGAAATACAAACATGGTTAGTAGCTCCAGAATCTATAACCCAATTGTCCTTAGATTCTTCCACTAAACAACCCTCAAGATACAGGACATTGAAATTACCTTTCTGCTTTTGCAAAGCCAGGAAATCTCGGCAATCCTTCTTGAAATGTCCTTTCTTCCCACAGTGAAAGCACTTAACCTTTTTGGGGTCCACCTTTTGCTTCTTAGTCTTGGTAGACTTCTTAGAAGCAGGTGCATTCACCGCAGGCTTATTCCCCTTGTTCTTCCCTTTTTCCTTATTCCTTTTGGGATTAGGAACAGACGAACTAGGTTCAGCCAAATTTGCCTCAGCCTTAGATCCAGAACCCTTAAAAATGTTCTCAAAGGCTTGCAACTCTTTCATCAATTCCGTTAAAGACATCTCCTTCCGGTTAAGGTTGTAGGATGCCTGAAACAAATCGAAATCCTTGGATAAGGTTTGAAAAACCATAACCAGTTGAGTTGCAGCATCGATCTCAGCCCCATTTGCCTGAGCTTCAGACAAATAAGCCATGACTGTCATCATGTGCTCCTTGATGGGAGTTCCAACCTTCTGCCTGCAGTTCATGAGACCTTTGATAGCATCGGTCTTAGCCTGGATAGTTTGTTCACCAAACATTTCCTCCAGGCTATCCATGATCTGCCTAGCAGTTTGATGTTCCTCATGCTGTTTCTGGAGCACGTTAGACATGCTCGCCCGAATATAGCACATGGCACTAAGGTTGGAATTGTCCCAGCGCTCAAGCGCTACAAAATCCCTATCAGGAGCATCGATCGTAGGCGTAGGTGGTCGAGGTTGGGTTAGAACGAAACTGTGTTTCTCAAAGTTTAGGACGATTAGCAAGTTCCTTTTCCAGTCATTAAAATTCTCGCCAGTTAATTTGTTTTGCGTAAGTATCACAGATAAAGGGCTTGACATTTTGATCTATAATAAGAAAACATGTAATAAGTATGAGCAAACATCCTATCAGTTTATAAAATATGATTTTGTAATGAAACAAAAAGATCTATATGCAATCTAAATGTTCATGTGTAAAACCCTTAAAACACATACCTTACAACGACAATTCCTAGCTACCGCTTTCTAAGCTACCGAGGGGTAGTCATAGAATAACTAGCCAAGAACACGGATCCCTTCCGATTAATACATATTCATCCATGGAACAAACTCCATTAAATATATATTAACTATCGTTTATTTGGCCACTAATTTACATAACAGAGCCTCGAGGGAGGGTTAATAAATAAAGTAGTATGAGTGTGTAACCATCGTTTCCAATTTTGAATCCATATTTTACATCCGCCACCGAGGGGTGATCTAAACATAAAATATGCCCAAAATTGTTATCCTTTCGGAAATCCAAATCAGTGTGCGCTCTAGGTAAGATACCTATCCGAAGGGAATTCTCGGATCGAAACCGAGTAGTAGGCACTACCATGCGTAACTATTAGACCAACGATGGAGGCCGTAGGTCTTAGTGTGTAAAACCTTCTCCCACTCAATCTTTTAAATTAGGGTTTTTGTTTTTTTATGCATAAACAATATTTATTGAGTGGCACTCCTTAGTCTATATGGCATGTTATCAATACATCATGAAATAGTATTACATATTCATATAGCAAGTCATCATCCATGGTTTGCAAAATATGTAAATAGCCGTGGATCATGATTCCATCCTAGAGAAAAGAAAATTGCAAAATTTACAAAAATTAACCGAAACATATATCGGCCTTCATTTGTAGATCCATGCCGTGTATCCTTCTTCAATGTGTCTTCCTTCTCCAATGTCACATCTTTTTAAATTTAAAATTAAATTTAAATTTCAAAAAAAATTATATGTGATTTTTAATTTTAATCAAATTACAAAATATCAAAATTTAAATTAAAAATCCGGTTTATTAAATTTTAAAATTTAAATTTTGAAATTTCAAATTTAAAATTTGAAATTTCCAAATTTCAAATTTAAATCACAAAATTTTAAAATTCATAATAATATCCATTAAATTTAAATTTAAATTTCAATTTTGATTTCCAAATTATCAAAATCACATATCATTGGAAATTAAATTTTCAAAAGATTCTTGTGATTTTTTTTTTTTAATAAAAAAAAAATTTTTTTTTTTTCATTAAAAAAAAATTTCCAAAAATAAAAAAATCACATCCTTTGAAAATTTCCATACCTTCGTTCATCTTCAATCTCCTTGAATCCATTGTAGCCCGAATTTTACAAAAAAAATTCCTATGCCGTTTCCGGCTTACAAAATTTCTAGGAATTGAAAGAACGACCTAGCGGTGATTATAGACCGCATCTATTACACTTGAAAAACCTAGATACAAATTCTAACCTCTATGGAATCATGACCGGCAAAATTGAATAAGCATCATATATTATCAAAATAATATAAAGCATTCATCCATACATCCATTCATAATATATTTAACATACTCAAAATAAAACCTAGAGTGCCAACTCTCTAAAATATTTCATTAATGCATGGAGAGAAATTTATTTGATCAAATAATTTATATTATATGCATGATCATGAGTTGGCTCTGATACCAGTTGTTGGAAAAAATCGGATCCGGTATTGGAGTTACGGCGCAGCGGAAGTTTTAAAAATTTTATGCCGTTTCCGGAAAAGAAGCTCATGATGCATATAACAATAAATTAATTCATGATCAAGCGTACCTTATTTCTTGGATTCCGGAATTGCTAGAGCGTTTGACCAACGTGTCTTCTCTACTATTCTCGAGTTCCACGTCTCAAAGTGTGTGTGGGCACACGTTCTATGAATCCAAGCGACCGGTATTTTTTCCGAAGTCTAGATCCCTCCTTCTCAATTCCGATGAT
>CM046376.1:14590154-14658647 GCA_025413485.1 Ficus microcarpa
CATAGATAAGATTGCCAAAATAAATAAATAAATAAATAAATAAACTCCCTGCTTGTTCTTCTTCGTTGGCCAGGAAGGGGGACCGATGGCCCAATGATGAGCCCCTCTAATCCCGACCCCGATGACAAGTCTGACGTCCCTTGACCTGCGGAAACCCCTACCCCTTAACCTCCAGCGATAGTGCGCCCCCCCCCTCGCCCCAAAAAAAACAAAAAACAAAAAAACAACCTGAGACAAAAAAGGGCCTCGGCCCCACCTTTGATGAAAATGCCCCTCGATCATCTTCTCCATTATCGAGGAGGCCCCTGTCGTCTTAACTGAAAACCAAAATCCAGAACCCATCACCATCGCTAAGCTTAGGCAACCAACCTGAGAATGAAGAAGGCCCCTGGCCGGAACTCCGGTGAGGACTCCATTGAAACTGACTTGAGATGAAGAAGGCCCCTGCGCAGAACCTACCTGAGACGAAGAAGGCCCCTAACACCCCCACCCCCCCCCCCCCCCCCAAAAAAAACCCAACTTGAGACGAAGAAGGTCCCCGCCTGGACCTCTAGGGAGAGAATGCCCGGATTTTGATTTTGTAGGTCAAGGGGGTGTGAAAGGTTTGTGATAGGGACCTTCGCAATATCTTTGCATTTTTTCCAATTGGGTGCTTGGAGGGGACGAAGAAATTTGAAAATTCAACCAAAAAAAAAAAAGAAAAAAAGCAAAGAAAGAAGAACAATAAATCTAGTACTTCCCATCTCAACTAAAAAACTCCATCTCACCATTCATCTCAAATGGAGATCCATTAATAACCATTAGATGAGTAACTATAGGTAATGTCTCTAAAAGAGACTCTACCTAAGACTTTACCCACAATTTTTTGATTATCCATTTATATGCATATTTTTTGTAGATAAATGAAAACAATTAATCTTACAATATTTTAAACATTTACAAATTAAAAAACGACAATTCATATGTTACATAGGTTGATACTCAAAAATTCAGATTATAATTAAGATAAATTACACTTTTTCCACCCGAACTTTAGGGCTTGTCACGAAATGCCCCTTGAACTTCAATCTGTAACAATTTCCCCCTTGAACTTTAGAAAAGTTTACAAATTTCCCCCTCAATGAAATTTTTGACTAAAAAAAATGCACAGGACACTTATTAGAAATATGAGTTGTGGAAATTTAATGAAAAATGCTTATAATTGAGTTAAAAAAGTAAATATTCAAAACTGATTGTTTTTTTTTTTATATATATAATAATTCTCTCTTATGGATAGTTTTATTATTCCATTACTTAATAAGGGTAATGAGTGCGTAAAATATTGCTAATATGTGTCATTTCATAATTTTATACTTAATACCCCAAACACATGCTTCTAACAAGTGTTATATGTATTATTTCATCAAAAATCTAATTGAGGGGAAAACTCACAAACTTTTTTCAAAGTTTAAGGGAAAATAATGTTACAAATTGAAGTTCAGAGGATATTTTGTGAGAAAGCCTAAAATTCAGGAGGAAAAAAATATAATTTATCCTTATAATTTATGACGCCCCCTTCTACGTAGGGTCGTCACCTTACTTACTTAACTTAACTTTACTTAAAATTTGGGAATATATATATTTTTTGAAACATACTTATAAAAAGCATTTGTCTTTAGCAATCGATCATCGGTACTGAAGTAGAAAGTTTACTTAAAGTCTTTAGTATCAGAATACCATATAACATAAGTAGTTTTCATCACATATACTTATATACAAAAACTTCTTGTCATATCAAAAGATTGCGGAATCTATGCGTAGTGGTATCTATACCGCCCTTCGTCTGCCGCCGCATCATCCACACAACGCCCACCATTTAAGCCGCAGGTTTCTTACCTACAGTATGAAATATAACTTGATGAGCTTTCGCCCAGTAAGCACAAACGCGATCTCACAAAACATTTTCATATTCAAAACATCTTGAAAACATAGCATTCATCATATACATATGCGTGAACCAGTTATGTTCATTTATGCAATCCTTTTTAACTTGAACTTATCTTCCTTATGGGCCCCATAGTGTACGTACCATCATTTATTTAGCGCGCCTCCAGATACAGTTAGGGGTTGCAAGGTCCCTAACTGCTCTGGGAAAACATAATTGATTACACCCTCCCGCATCAACGAGAGGGCGATAATCCATAACTTTAATATGAAAAACCCTCCACCTGATAGGAGGTCGGTACGACACTTTACTGTGATTTCTTACCATGTTGTTTATCCTTAGTGAACATACCTTATGATGTCACTATATGATAACATAACTTTCATCTTATTTATAACATGGCATGACATTCTTTTCATTCATGACATTTGCAATTATGGCACTTTTATAAACATGACATTTTGCAAATATAGCACTTTTGTAAAGCATAGCATTTTGCAAATATAACACTTTTCATAAACATAGCATAACATTTTGCAGCATAATTGAAGATAGCATACTTGAAAATATTCTACTAGCTTTCATATTGCAGGTGAGGTTTGTATTTACCTCTCGTGCTGTATCCTTAACGTTGCGTCCTTAAATTTGTCGGCAACAGCAGGTCACTTTCCTGCTATATGAGAAATATAGGATTAGAATCCTATCGTAAGGTGTTGGTGACCAAACCAACATTCATGCCTAAACTTGGTTGTATGTCCCCTTTACTTATCTCACTTGATCTCCATAATCATCATTCTTCATTAAGGATCATCAACTTTGATTAACCCTTAAGAGGTCACGTTGGACGACCTCTTGATTAGATCCTTGTTCTATTGTTGGTTTTCTTAAAATTTTGGGCTTCATTTATACATCCTCATTATTGGGTTATCTCCATCAACCCGTTAAATCCTAGCCCAAAATACACATGGGTGTCCCTTAGGATTATGTTGGGTAGCCCTTAGGGTCAACTCTAAGTGGATATTGGGTCAACCCTTAGTCAACCCTTAGTCATCATTGGGTTTGTAACTCGGATATAACATCCGGCTACCGTTCGTAATCGGCTTGCTTATCAATTTCTCCAATAAACTCCATTTCTTTAACTTTTGGAAAACCTTGTGTAATTATCTTCAAAAATCCCTTAGTTCGCTAGTAAAAATTCTTACTTCTTTAACTTGAAAATACTTGGCTTAAAAACCCTTTTTCTTCTTAACTTGAAAGTACTTGTCGTAATATCATCATTTTTCCTTAACTTGAAAACATTTGGTTTGAAACCCCTTTTTCTTCACTTCTTGGAAAAATGTGGAATTTCAAATCCGAACCCTTAAAATTCATGGTTTTAGAAACAGATCTTTTATAAAATCATCTAAGGCTGGAAACTGCCTTTGGAACAGTTTCCGTAGCTAAAATAACAGTTTAAAAGCACTTCACAATTTTTTTTGAAAGCATTTTTGAAAAATTAAGGTGCAGGATTTTCAGATTCCCTGCACACTTTCCCTAAAACGTGCCCAGTTTAAAAATCCATAGAGAATCTGAAAAACTTTTCTTCATGAAAGTTGTAGCTCTCGAAAATTGGTAAAACTTTTGTGTTTTGCAAAAAATCCATTTCGGCTTGTATTAGTACCAGTTTTAGTTTGAAACTGGCTGACCCTGAAAAATGGAGTGAAAACAGGGTCCAGAGATTAGCCACGGGTTTTGGGGAAAACGGAGGCCGTTGGAGTCTTATTTTGAGATTCTGCTCACGTTACTCTCTAGTAAAAGTTGTTCCGAGAAACTTTCGTGTTTTGAGTTTTACCCCGTTTGGCCTCTAAAGGCCTTATATTTTTACTTTCCAGAAACTGGCCAGTTTCGTAACCGAAATGGCAATTTTGGTTGTTAATTCCGTTTTACGTCCTATTTCGCAGAATTTACCCTGACCGATCACAGCGGGAGCTTATACATCAAACATGCAGTATTTCTAACGTCCCGTTCATACAAGCACACAAATCCCATGGGTCCATGCAACCTCAAACCGAAAACCCTAATCCTTGGTTGCATGGTTCTATCTAGCATTCCACACCAACAACATTCATCAACTCACCCTTAGGCTAGCAGCCGGCCAGCCACTGCTTAGGGCAGGTCTTGGAACCAAAAATTTAAGGGACATATCAACCACATCTAGCATGCTTCCTAACCATTTTTCAAGCACAAAATTTAAGCAAACAAGCATCAAAATCAAGCCAACCCAACCCAAACCTTAAATCAAGCACACACACCAACCAAATAGGGCTGAAAAATAAAATGGACTTATGTCCTTACGAACCAACTTGAATCACCATAAAAATACTTAAATGGAACTTAATTTCAAGATGGTCCAAGAATTTTACCTCAAACCCAAGTTAGGGTTTTGAAATCCCAAAACTTCTCCCTTCCTTTTGGCTTCCTTCTCACTCGGCTGCACCCTTGGTTGGCCACCAAAAATTCTTCTCTTGATTCATCTCAAGAGCCGAACTCTCTCCTCAATATTTCCCTCAAAATTTTTCTAGATTTCTTCACCCCAAACCCACAGCTTTGGCAGCCCAAAATGGGTCTCCAATCCTCCAAAAATTTCTGTCCTTTCTCCCTAGCAATCCGAACACCCCAAGGAAGAAAACCCCTAAAGAAATTTTCTGATTTCTCTTCTCTCTCTCTCCCTCTCTCCCACGGTTTTTGCTGGAAATTTTCTGAAGAAAATTTGCAAGAGGTTGGCTGTATTTTGTGAATAAAAGAGTGGGTTTTTGAAGGGGTATTTATAGGCAAAAAGGAGAGGCTTTGAGTGTTCAACTTTTTCCTTAAATTTAGGCTTTTTGCCATGCTTTCTTTTCCCTTAAACTTTGGCTTTCTCCCATACCTTTCTTTTCCTTGTTGCAGCCGGATTTTGGGGAGGGAAATGCAAGGGTTTTGAGCTCACTTTTTAAATAGAAGTGCATAGGGAATGGGATGGTTTTCTTTGATGGACAAGATGGCTAGGAGTTGTTGGTGCCTTGTCCTTAAATTAAGGCTTCCCATTCTTTTCTTGTCCCCTTGGTTGCTGCCAAAAATGAAGGGAAGGGGGGCAGCTCCACATGGCCACTTGAGTTAGTGGAAGGTGATGTCAAGGGGTTAAGGTCATCTTCCACTAACTCTTCCAAGGTCTTGTTTGGCCATTTTGTTCTACCACAGCTCATTTTGTGCTCCATAGTTACTTCCAATATTGTGCTTAGCATTCTCATTTTGTACCTTGGTCTAAAAATTTTTCCGTGTAAAGTCGGACTGTAAAAATTCCTCTCTTATATTTTCAGAGACCTTTTTGCCCTTAATTCTACTTCGGTGTGCTTGATTTTCTTGGGTGGTTTTATGACTTATTGTGCTATCTTGATTATAAAACCTCATTCTCGGAATTCTTTCCATACTCCGTCATTATACTTGTGAAGTCAACGTTGTGACCCGTCTTGGTCAAACTTTGACTTTCTCGGTCAAACCTTTGACTTTTTCGGTTAAAGTTGACTTTCATAAAATTTCATCCTTTCTCGTTCTTTTTCCTTTTTTTTTAAACCTCATTCATGGCTCATAAATCATTCTTTGAGTCTCATAACGATTTAATGAGGACTTGAACATTGACTAGTAAAATTATGAATCTCATTACTATTCATAATTTTTCATGAAACACATCATAAACACATAAATTAGACTTTAATTCCTTATGAACGAGGAGATTACAAGTCTACAAAATTTCGGGTCTTACATAATTAATGTCCATAGTATTTTTCTTTTTTCTTTTTTCCCATTATATATCAGGGAGTCAGTAGTGAGTACTGGCTTCGTCTGCCTACCCGTTTTATTGTACTATCCACTAACTAAATTTTAAATATCAATTTGCTTGTTACATCCTTTTTAATTTTTCAAAAAAATTCGTAAAACAAAATCTGATTTTTTTAATTTTTTTAACTCCTAGACCAATGAATAACCCTCTTTTAAAAAAAAAAAAAATCTTTTTTAATCAGTTTGGTTACTACTCTCTCTCTCTCTCTCTCTTCTTCTGAGAAAGCCAATGATGTTTTTCCAAACACTAATGATTTTGAAGAAATTCTCTCTCTATGGAGCTATTACTTTAATGTTTATGACCTGCTAGGTCAGATTTTAGTGTTACTTCTCAATTTTAAACTATCAGGTGTACGTGTAGGGTGGCATTTTTTTGCTGGGAATTTATTGAAAAAAAAAAAAAAAAACATGATACTGTCAAAGATGGAAGAAAAGTCGAGACATGTTACGTCCTGTAAGGATAGATTCCATTCTTCACGGTTGTCCAACCTCTATAATTCAACTATCAAAGTTTCATAAGGGTACGCTCTCAAATACTCTAGAGTAAGACAACAAAGAGGACACAAGGACACGATACAAAATTTGAAAGAACACACTGTTTGTGGTAATATTGAAACAATTATTCATTACATAGTAATAACAAAGAAAAACATAATAAAAAAATAAAATAACTAATAATTGTATAAAAATAAACAACGGAATTAAAATGTAAATAAAGGACTAACTAACTGGATTCAATAAATAAATAATAAGGACTAGATTACTAGAAGTAAAAAATAAAACCGGGAGTAGATAACTAGATTAATCATCTGGTTGCTCATCATTTCATGATGATCAAGAGAAATCAGTGCAAGGAGAAAATTTTAATGAAAACCCCGCAGATGAGACATGGAGGGACAGAGATCAAATAGCTTAAAAAGGGAAAAGCATCCTAGTCAATAATGGCGATGAGGAGGTAAATCCGAATATGACAATTTCAATTTTAGCTGATTTACTGCCCTCAGAGAATGATATTTTGAAGCAACAAGCTATTAATGAAATAGACGAAACCTGCAAAAGTTCCCAGTTAAACCCAAGAATAAACAAAATGTCAATAAGCAACAACAAAAGCCATATCTCATAAGGACAAATGAAAGTCCTCTATTGGAATATCAGGAGCATAGCTAATGATAATTCTGAAGATGCCCTAAGAAACTTCTGTTGGATGCATAATCCAGATTTTCTTTGTGTTGCTGAGCCATGGGTTGACCTTGCTTCAATTTCTGCTAATTATTGTCACTCCATGGTCTTGATTCACATTGTTTCAACTAAGAGGATGAACAAAGCTCCTAATTTATGGCTGTTTGCCAAAGATTCTTTTGATGATATTTCTATTGTTCATGTAGATTCACAACAGATTACTGTCGAGATTGCTTTGCTTCATTTGAGACATCGCATTACTTTGGTAGATGCTAGTGTTCACTACCATATTCGCCGGAAACTTTGAGAGAGTATTTTGTTTGTGTATAACAACTGGAGCAGGCCGTTTATGGTCATTGGTGACTTCAATTCGGTGTTGGGAGCTCATGAAAAAATGGGTAAACATCCTCCTTTTCGTATAGCTTGCGCTGAAATTTCAAGAATTTATCGGTGCTTGCAACCTACTTGTTGACACTAAAGGAGCTTATTTTACTTGAACTAATGGCCGTGGTTCTAATAGTCATGTGGAACAAAAGCTGGATCATACTCTTTGTAATGCTACTTGGTTAGATAAATGGGATTTCAGACATAAGCTAAGAATGTTAAAGAATGTTTTAAGGAAATGGAATACAGAAGTCTTCGATAACATTTTCCATGCAGTTGAGAATGCACATAAATATTTGGAAGAGGTTCAGAGCAAAATCTCTATTGAGGGTTATAGCGATTCTCTTTTTTGCCAAGATATTGAAGCTAGAAATATTTTGAATTCGAGCCTTCGGAAGAAGGAAAATTTTCTCCGAGAAATATCTAGAGTGCGCTGGGCAAAAGAGGGAGACAGAAGCACAGACTACTATCATTCTTTATTTCGTATATGAAAAGCCAAGCTGCCATTGAGTATGTTGAAAATAGATGATGAAGTGGTTACGGATATGCATGTCATAAAGAATCATGTGATCCGATACTATAGACATCTCTTAACCAAACCTGCATGTAATGCCAAGTTTAATTAATTTAATAAACCAAATACAAATAAATATGTTGCTTACTTAAAAATGATTTTTACTATGTGATTTACCATGTGCCCCTATGAAGAGATTTTTGAGACCTCTTGTGGATTGAGTTCTATCGAAATTTTCAAAATGGAAAGGATACTCTTTTTCTACGGCCAGTTGTCTTACTCTAATTAACTCAGTTATATTTGGTGCATTCAATCACAGCTTCATGGTTTATAAATGGCCAATTAGTCTTTTAAAGGAGATTAAAGCTGCTATGAGAAATGTTCTTTGGACAGGATGCATTTCTAAAACCAAACTTGTTTCTGTTGCATGGGCAAAATCTTGTGGTCCTCCAAAAGAAGTTGGTTTAGGTATTCGATCTCTTCAAGCTATTAACTTGGGTTTCACTTTAATGGTAAGTTTACTTACCCGTAATTGGAGTGGGAGTGGGTAGGATTCAAAGTGGGTTGGATTCGGAGTCAGAATATGCTGTGTACTTGGGTTCCAGAAATCATAGTCAGAATTACTGTCAATGTCATTCATACGTTTACTTAGAACATGAATGGCAGTCAGTTGCTGTAAATTTACTTGTATACCACTTTATTTATTGTGTTTTCAAAAATGAAAAAAATGATTAATTTTTTTAATTTATTATTATACTATTAATCAAAAGTAAAATAACCATTATGATTTAAGGCAATTAAATTAAATTGTGTAATTTTCTATTTAAAAAAATTAAAAAGATTAAAAAAAAAAGAATTAAAATAAGTAAAGTATAAAAAATATAAAAATAAAAACATAATAATATATTATGATTAAAAAAAAAGTTCTTATTACTCTAATAACGTTAATAGTAATTAGGATAGTTAGATAATATTAAGTTAATAAAAATATATTATATTAGGTTAATAAAAATAATTACTATAGGTTGTTATTATTTTTTAATACAATTTTTTACAAATAAACTAAGGATAAAATAGTAATTTAATGTTAATAGTAAAAATAGGAGTCACAATCTGGAGGCGGGGTATGGGATAGCCAATCCCATGCCTCAATCCTAAATTGGTATAGGACCCACCATTCTCACTCCCATTCCATTAAAAAAATGAGCAAGTAGATAAGGGATTGACTCATATTCTCCACTCCCATTCCTTATTCATGATAAGTAAACATACCATAAAGTTTACTTGGCGGGTTATGACACAGAGCACGTTGGTGAGCAACTTCCCCTGAAAGAGATACATCCACGATTTTAGTAGACAAAGAATGAGTCCTTTTAACTCCTCTGTTTGGTTAGCTATAAGAAATGCTTACACAAACTTACTTGATGAGACTCTCAGGATTGTTGGTTCTAATTCAAAGGTTAATTTCTGGATGGACAACTAGATTGGATATCCTTTGATTTCAAAAAGAGTAATTGGCCTAAATGGTCCTTGAACTCTTTAAGAGGTGACACTTTAGTTCCTATTTTTTTTTTCTTTTTTTTGGGCCATGTTGACCCTAAACTCTAAGGTGATGGTTTAGTCCTTTTCGTCCACATCCATTAAAGTTCTAACAGAATCTCATTGAAATTATTAATTTTTATAACAATTGACTACAATACCCTCCCTATCTCCCCCTCACCCCTCCCTTCTTTCTCTCTCTTTCTATTTTCACCCCCCTCCTGCAACCGTTTGCCCCTCATACCACCTATATCTCTTGGTCTAGCCCCCTATCCCTGTCGCCCCTCTCGCTACCATTTGCCCCCCACCCCCTCCTCTTTCTCTCTCTTAGTTTGGCCCCCCTCCTATAGTCATTTGTCGCGAGCACCACACCCCCCCCCCCTCCCCCCCAAAAAAAACCTTACTGGAACCCAGATCGAAGTTGCCCCCTTCCATCTTTGCTATTATTGAGCACCCCCCACCCAAACCAGAACCTAGATGAGAGTTGCCCCCCTCTGTCCTCGTCATTGTCAAGCCCCCCTCCCCCCTGGAATCACCAATCTGTTTCCCCCCTGTTTCATCATCATCAAGCCTCCACCACCCCCCACCCCCCCAAAAAAAAAAAAACTATCTTTGCCCTCACCAAGCTTGGCTAAGAACACATAACCAAATTGGGTCCCCCTACCCCCATCACCGCCCGAGGTACCCCTCTTCCCGTCTGAGCACTCTAATCTAGGTTCCTCCCCCCGTTGCCGAGCTACCCCGCCCCAGATATTGAGAAGCTTTCGCATATGGCTTTTAAATTGAAAACTAGCATGCAGATTTTCACGACATGGATAGCATCAATCATTTCTACTCTTTGGATGATCTGGAAGACTCACAATGATGCTGTCTTGAAAGACAAAGCTCCATCAATTCATCAAGCTTTAATCTGCATTCATAATAATATGCGAGAAGCAAATGATCTTGAAAACGGTTGCATGAAGAATTATATTTCAGATTTTTTGGTCCTTCACCGTTGTGGTATGAAAGGTTGACCAGCTAAAGCTCCCTCGATTGTGGAAGTGCAATGGAAACCACCAGATCCAGGATGGATAAAGATAAACACTGATGGGTTTGCAAATGGATCTCCTGGAATGGGAGGTTGTAGTGGCATTTTTCGGACTTATCGTGGTTTTGCAAAGGATACTTAGCTCATCTAGTTGGCATTGCTTTGGCTTTTGAAGTTGAGTTGATGGGTGTCATATCCACATTAGAATATTCGAAGCTTTACAGTTGGGATAAACTTTGATTTGAGATTCTATTTACGCTATTGATTTGTAGCATGAGAAATCTATCACTGTCCCCTGGAAGTACAGAAGCAAATGGATTAATGCTTTAAGTTTTCTAGCAACTATCACTTACAAAGCAATACATTTTTCACGAAGGAAATGTAGATGCTGACGAGCTTGCTTCGCATGGTACTCGTATGAGAAATACACAATGGTGGTTCTGCCTTCCAAACTTTTGTTCCAATGAGTTTAAGATTAATCACACTGGATTGCCAAACTATCACTTTCGACCTTCTAGGTAAATTTATACTCTTTTTCCCTTCTAGTCTTTTCGCTAGTGGGTTGGCTAGAAGGTTTTTAACGAGGCATATTTGGGGATGCAATCAAAGTTAAGAGTCTTGACTCCTACTTTTGGGATCATCTCTCGTTAGTTTGGGGTTAGTTTGGGTTTAGAATTATAAGATTGAGATGTTTCTTTGATTTATGTTATTATGGTCTGCCTACATGCAGCTTATTTTTTTGGCGCCTGCATGGGTAAATTTTTGTTTTAATCTCTCGTGTAAACTTTTAAATTTTTATTTTAATAATATTTCAATGGCATAGGAAAGTGATGATGGTGCTAGAGGAGTGTTGACTTAGTCGGGATATTTTTATGCACATACTGATTCCTGTTACTATCATTCATTCAAAAAAAAAAAAAAAATGGATTAATCAACTACATAACTGAAAATAAATTTATTAACTGCTAATTTAATTCCATTGGAAGAAAAAAAATAGCAAGAAATGTAAAGTGCTCAAAAGCAAGTAAAGAACTAAAACATAAATACAAAATAAAATTAGCTCGTAATTTTATTAACTGAAATTGATACTACAAACATAATTCTAATATTTGAGGTTTGTAGCTCAATAGCCTTTGGACTAAGTTCTTGATCTTGTTCTTTTAAGCAAAGAAAGAAAAAAAAAAGAGAGCTCTAGAGTTTCAGAAGGTATTTGGAGTAGGGTCTGGGATTTAGAAAGTTTGAATTTACTATGGTTGATCTGTATTTTTTTTCCTCTGTCTTTCTATATTCTAAACTGTTTCAAAAGTGTGGTATGTATAGAGGTTCCTCCAGCCCCCTTGAATGTTGAACAACTGTCTAAAATTCTAGAGATTAAAGGGAGCTATTTGACACTTATTTTACTTGCTGTTTAGGTGTCAAAACACCTGATTTGTTGGCTTGTTTAGTGTCAAAATACCTGTTTTGCTGGCTGTTTAGGGGTCAAAATACTTGTTTTCTTGGCCGTTAGCAAGCTGATAAAGGGTGTTGGAACTTTATTTTTCACAAGTGCCTTTGTATCCTTCCTAGGAACTATAAGCAGCTACTGGTTGTCCACAACCTGCAAACTTTTTGGTGTTTTTTTTTTTTTTTAATTAAACACCAAAAATTCTTTTTTTTAACCCAAAAACACACACCCAGTTTTTACATGTTCAACTGATGAACTATGATTGGAACTACAAACAGACAGAAATTAAAGAGAACACTAGGTGATTTATTAATAGAACTTTCGACCTATACTTACCATTTTCCGTGCATGAATTGATGACTTATAGTACATATTCAGAAAAGTAGAAAGACATGTATGTTTATGTGAAAACTCACCTGCCATGCATTACAAATAAACAATTGAGCTTTTGTGAAAACTTCAGTCAAGGTTAACACTTTTTAAAGGACAGGTGTCCAAATTTGATTTAAATAATGTAAACCTAATAAATACCCAAAATATTTGAAATACTTTATTCAAAATTATAACTTTTTTTACGGGAAAATTAACGACTTTCTTTTCTTCAACATCAACATTGTTACGGTTTCACATTCACGGTAACATCATTGGATTTCTCAGCCAAAAGAAGTCGTAGTAGTAGTAGAAGAAGAAGAAGAAGTAAGCAATCAAACTGACGGAAAAAAAGACAGGAAAAAAAAAAAAAAAAGGATAGTTGAATCAATAGAGGGTCATTTCTTGCCAGTTGAGTGAAAAAGGATAAAAGTTTGAACTTCACTGTAAGACTTTTTTTTAGAATAATCAAAGAGTGACATAATAAGTATAATTAAATTTTAAAATTTAGAACTTCACTATAAGATTTAAAAATGGGTAATTCATATTTTACTTTTATTGAGAAAATATATTATGCATTTTGAATTTTTATACTTTCATACCATTGGATTACGTGTAGTATATAAATTTATGATCTATTTCGGTAAACACTTAATTTTGACCTTAAAATACCTTAATTATCCTTAAAAAGAAAAACTAAAACTAAATATTATCTACATTTTAATACCCTGCACTCTATTAAATTTTTTTTTTTTTTTTGAAAAGAAACAAAAAGCAAACTGAAATCTTTTTTTTTTTTTTTATTTTTAAATAACTTAACCAGTTGTAAGGAAAGATTTAAGTTATAAGAAAGAACGCTGTTCAAAACTCAATTCACCAATAAAGGAGCACAATCATGACTCCCTAGTTCGGCCTAAAACTCTAGACATCAATTTATTACCTGAATTTGGAAATAACCTATAACTATATCATTATTCTGAATACGATTTAACTTAGGAATGTCAAAAACATTCATGTAAAGCAACATATGATCTGATTAAAACTTGCCTTCTAAGCTCATGTTTCAGCATTCTTACATTGTTTTATAGCATCTTACTTGGAGGAAGACTAGGTCATGATTTTCTTTTCCTTCAACTAGTTATACCACCATCTTAGTTTACTTTTTTCAGGCGTGAAACGCCTGATATAGCTTTGCTTCGGGTTTGCGCTTTGCACGATGTCCATGCACAGATACAGATCCAAAAGCCTAGTTCTCTACTCAGCTTGATCCCACATGAAATCCCAGGCACCGGAACCTCCTTTCCATGTTAGAGACATCGTCGAGCCACCGCCCCCTCCATTTGCCAAAGTCTATCAGGCTGCTGAATCTGATATGCCAGCCACGAAACTCGGTCAAGCTCTTTAGCAAATGCTGCAAAATGTTGGTCTTTCATTTGTGGCAACAAGACAAGTTTTAGATTCTGACAAAGAATGATCCCAGTGCAGAGTTAATAGAGTTCCATAATCATCAAGACAACAGCATCCAATATGTCAAAAGATGGTCAAGAAAGCAAAAAGTACTTATTCTTGATAGCAAAAAATCAATTCACGTTTTAGTACTCCTTTCTTTGCAACACCTTTAAACTGAAAAAAATACTGTTTTGGGACCTGCAACTACCAGCCAACAGAATTTGCAGCTCCAAAGAGTGAAGGAAAAAAATTTTGTAGAAGGAGGTGAGGCTCAGATTCGCCAATTCTCAAATCAGAGAGAGAGAGAGGAAATGAAGCTACCAATGGCTGCAAGAGATGGCCAGCTGCCACACAGAGGACAGAGTGGTCATTCTGCAGGTCGACCCCGCCAGGCAACCCAGATTCTCTCTTCTCTCACTGCCAGATTTTCGGTCTGAAAACATCATCACTGCCTCGTATATATATATACACACACACATGCATACACAATTGTCTGAGAGAGAATAGCACCAAAACACAGGAGCGCCGGTGCAATTCTTCCTAAAATGAGAGAGTTGGAAATCATTGGTTCGGCTACAATCAGAGAGAAGCAAGCAAACCATAACTTGCTGGGTCTCAATGAGAGCAAAACCTCATTCTTAAAGAAAGAGTGCTTTACATGAATGCCCCAAAAACCATGCCCCAGCTTGATTTTTGGCCTACTAAGGGTCCGTTTGGTTCACGAGTTCAAATAGGGGATGAATATACTCCAAATCCTAATTTGCTGCGTCTCCATGAGAAGCAAATTAGTCTTGGAGAGAGAATAAAAGGCTCAGATTTGCCATTTCTCAGACAAACTGAGAGAGAGAAGAAGCTACCGTTACCATGGCTGCCACCGACCATTGACAGCCACGTGGAAAGGCAAAGTGCCATCATTTTCCAGCGGCTCATCCGGGTAGACCCACCGGCAACTGGATGCTCCTCTTTCCCCACAGAATGCCTAAGTTTTACAGCTTCTAAATATAATCACAGCCTCAATGTGTGTGTGTGTGTGTGTGTATAATGTTCAGAAAAAGAAAGAGAGAGAGAGAGAGAAATGGAACCACGATTTCTGCTTACGATCAGAGAGATGCAAAACAGATAAGGCAGCCATTGTTACAGAATCGACAACAACCAGGCCTTAATCTGTTGAATCTCCATGAGAGCAAAATGTCATTCTTTCTAAAGCTATGTTTGGTGAGAGAGAGAGAGAAAGATGGAACCATGGGTTGTGCGTACGATCAGAGAGAAGCAGAGCAGAAAAGGCAGCCTTTGTTACAGAAAGGACAACGACCAAGCCATAATCTGAGGGATATCTATGAGAGCAAATTCTCATTATTAAAGACGAAAAGCACATGAATAACACAAATTTAAATACCATTATATCAACATGACACAAAAATAAAACTAAAGTTTGTATCATGTTGGTCAAGAGGGGGAACTTTGAGTCAAGTTCGTCAATAGATGAAATAAAGGTGGCTATTTGGGTAATATTCTTTTAGTTGTTAAAGCCCCTCTGATCACACAGTCATCACTTTTGAGCTTCATTTACAGGGTCCAAGCTAAATGCAAGATTGCCATAAATTTGATACCTCCATATACCTCCATAACATAATATGTATTAGAGATGGAATTGCAGCAAAACACGGTCCAGTGCAATTCTTCCCTTTTTTTTTTTTTTTTCTTTTTTCTTTTTTTGGAAAGAAAGTTGGAAATCATCGGTTCTGCTACAATCAGAAAGAAGCTAGCAAACCATAATTTGCTGGGTCTCCACGAGAGCAAAACCTCACTCTTACACGAATACCACAAAACCATGACTCAGCTTGATTTTTGCCATGCTAAGAGTCCGTTTGGTTCAAAGGTTCAAATACGGGGCAAACATACTCCAAATCCTAATTTGTTGGGTCCCAATGAGAGCAAAAAAGTTTTGGGAAGAGTCAAAGGCTCAGATTGGCCATTTCTCAAACAAAATGAGAGAGAGGAGACGCCGCCAACACCATGGCTGTCACCGACCACTGACTGCCATGTGGAAAGGGACAGAACCGTCATTTTCCAGCAGTTCATCGGGGTCGATCCACTAGCAACTGGATGCTCCTCTTTCCTTACAAAATGCCTAAGTTTTACAGCCTATAAATATCATCACCGCCTCAATATATATGAGGGTGTTTGGTTGGTTAGTTTGAGTTGAAATAGTAAATTTTTTTGAATTTTCAGAAAAGACAAAAAACTTTTTGAGAAAAAGACAAAAACTTTTTGGGAAAAAAACAAAAAAAAGTACAGTTTGAGTTGGAATGAGATGATGAGGCAAACAAAGCATATATATATATATATGTTTACAGAGAGGGAGAGAAAGAGAGATGGAACTATGGGTTCTGCTTATGATCAGAGAGAAGCAAAACAGATAAGGCAGCCATTGTTACAGAAACGACAACGACCAGGCCCTAATTCGTTGAGTCTCCATGAGAGCAAAACTTCGTTCTTAGGCTATGTTTGGTAAGAGGAATGGAGAATAGAAAGGAAAGTTTTTCTTTTTCGGTTCACAATGTTCATGATAATAATATTCTTCTGTCACAAAGTTTTAAAGAGTATAAGACAAGCAATTGAGATTAGATTAAGCAGGAACTTAGAAGGAAAGCATAATCAATTAGTATAAGAAGGCAGACTACTGGGTTACAGTGCTACTAAAAATCATCAAGGAGTGAAATGAGAAGAAATTAAATATTCCCTTTGCAATGTTTGCATTAGCAAAATAAAATTGATTAATTAACCAGTCCCAAGAAGAGATTGACAAGTTAAACAAAGACACTTTAGAACTTAACTCACCAAAATGAGCTCCATTGTAAGAGACACAGAGTCATGAATATCGATAAACACATGAATATCAAAAAGAAAAAAAAATGTTATAGTTTCGTAAAAGTGATACTAGGATAAAGAAGGCAAAATCAAATCAGGAAATAAACCATAAAAACAGAAGAATAAAAAAGCTAAGAGAAAATTATGTCAAAAGCACAGCAACCTCAAACTAACACATAGAGAGACAGATAGAGAACTTTTGCCTTTTTTTTTTTTGTTTTGGGGGTGAGAGGGGGAAAAATCATGGGTTCTACTTACGATCAAAGAGTACCATAGCAGAAATAGGCAGCCATTGTTGCTACAAAAAGGACAACGACCAAGCCGTAATCTGCTGGATGTCCCTGAGAGCAAAACCTCATTTGCAAGATTGCCACAGATATATGGGTTGTATGCAAGAATGCCACAATTTGACACCTTATATGTACGCAATTATATTGAGGAACTCAAAACATGACTCCTTATTGTGCCCGCCATAACATTAACATTTATATTTGTGTCATTTAATTTTATTTTATGGAGTTAAAAAATAAATAATAATAAATGGACAAAAGTACCCCTTATCCTATTCTTCTCCATTTTATATTTGTTGGATTTTTTTTCTTTTTTATTTTTTATTTTTTGAAATCATCGTTTTTGCTACGATTAGACAGAAGTTAGCAAACAATAATTTGCTGGGTCTCCATGAGAGCAAAACCTCATTCCAAAAGAAAGGAAGCTTTACAAGAATGCCACAAAACCACGCCTCAACTTGGTTTTTGTCATACTAAGGTTCAAATAGGGGCCAAATTTACTCCTAATCCTAATTTGTTGGGTCTCCATGAGAGCCAAAAAGGTTTTCAAAAAAGAATCAAAGGCTCAGATTCGCCATTTCTCAAACAAAATGAGAGAGAGAGGGGATGCCGCTGATACCATGGCTGCCACAGACCACCAACCGCCATGTGGAAAGCGACAGAACCGTCATTTTCCAGCAATTCATCCGGGTCGACCAACCGATAACTGGGTGCTCCTCTTTCCCCACACAATGCCTAAGTTTTACAGCCTATAAATATCATCACCGTCCTAATACATATATGTGTATATATGTTTAGAGAGAGAGACCGTGGGTTCCGCTTACGATCATAGATAAACAAAACAAATAAAGCAGTCATTGTTATAGAAAGGACAACAACCAGGCCCTAATCTCTTGAATCTCCATGAGAGCAAAGCCTCAGAGTTCTGCTATGTTTGATTGAAATAGAAGATGTAAAGGAAAGATTAAGTTTTTTCATTCGACGAGCAATCGACTCAAACAAGCTTTTATGTTTCACATTGTTAATTATACTATTATTGTCCTGTCACAAAGTTAGGGGTACCTTAATTTGTAATGGCACAAGACAGGTAAATGAAATTAGATTAAGTAGGAACCAAAAGGAAAGCATGATTAATCAGTAATAAAAGACAGTCCACTAGGTTATGTACTACAACAATCATGAATTGAAATGAGAAGAAATGTTGGGATTATATGACCAGTTAGTATAAGAGGGCGTTTGGTTGGTTTGCTCCAACCAAACAATTCCCTTTTTTTTTTCCTTCTTCTAACTTCTTCAAAAATAAACTTGGTTTTACTTTTTCCGACTCCAACTTCAAAATTCAAACTTCAAACGTTCGTAACTTTGTTATTTCAAGTTGAAATGAGATAATTCTGTTTAACATTGCATAAAATTTCAAGAGTAATGAAACAAAATCCATATTGATATTCATATTTTTAAAAAAACATTTTTACACTTTTTAACTCCAAACAGTTCATATTCAACCAAACACACAATTTCAAAACTCAACTCAACTCTTATCAAAATAACACCAATTCAGACCAATCAAATGACATCTAAGATAATTTTTGTATCTAAATGCTCACAACAACGAGAGAAACAAAACAATATCCATGTTATCTTTTTTTCCCAACACATATCAGATTTTAAAACTATTTAACTATCACAATTGATATTTAATTTGCATTTCAATAAAACACGACTGTTCAAGCCATTACTTCATTAGCAAATAATAATAATAATAATAATAATAAAATAATAAAATAAAACCTACAACTCTACTTGGTGTTCTGAACAGAACCTAAGAAAAATAAATCAAAATGAAATAGATTTCCTAAACAGTTGCATGAAGAGATTCAAAAGTTAGAAAAAGAGACTTGGATTTGGGACTATAACCAACCAAAATAAGTAAACACATTCATGGTTCAAGAGTTGGGCCCAGAGGAATTAAATTCTACTCTAGATGCATCAATAAACACATGAATTTCAAAAGGAAAAAAGAAAAAAAACTATGATAGCATCATAACACTGATATACTAAGCTTGTACAAGACAAAAAATATAAATCAGGAAATAAACCCATAAAACCTGAAAAAAGAAAAAAAAAAAAAACTAGAAAGTGTGGCAGCATCGTGCAAAGGGAAAAAAGTGTGGCAAGATAGTTTATAAATGGAAAAGAGGTGGTTAGTTGAGTACTTTACTCCAGTTACCAATGGCTGTGGCCGATCGCCGGTTGCCGAACCGGAGAAGGACAGAAGCGAGACCGATAGCCGGCGGAGCAAACCGGGTCGAACCGCCAAGTAACCGGATCCTCCCTTTCCCACTTTCTGATTTTCCGTCGGAAAACATCATCACAGCGAGAGAGAATCGAAGGCTCAGATTCGCCATTTTCTCAGACAAAGCGAGAGAGAGAGAGAGAGAGAGAGAGACACAGCACCGCTGCTGCCGCCGACCACCGGCCGCCACATGGAAAGGGACAGAACCGTCATTTTCCATCGGCTCATCCGGGTCGACCCGCCGACAACCGGATCCTCTTCTCTTCCCCCATGCAATGACTGAGATTTACAGCCTCAAAACATCATCACCGCCTCAGCATACACGCACACACACACACACACACACACACAGAGATAGAGACAGACAGACAGACAGACAGAGATCTTTGTTTTGATTGTTTGTTTGTTTGTTTGTTTTTGTATTTGTTTTTGTTTTCCTTTTTTTCGCACATTGTGGGTGAGAGAGGCGGAAAATCATGGGATCTGCTAACGATCACAAAGAAACAAAGCAGAAAAAGGCAGCCATTGTTGTTACAGAGAGGACAACGACCAAGCCCTAATCTGGTTGGATCTCCATTAGAGCAAAACCTCATTTGTATAAGCCCCTCTGAACCCAAAGTCGTTACTTTCGAGCCGTATTTATGAGGTCTAAGCCCGTTGCATTTTTTTTTCCCAGTTTTGCCCTTATGAGTGCCTTTTGTCTTGTTTTGGGCTTTCCAATTGTAAAATAGGGGAACAACATAGAAGCGTATTTCTGCATCTCCAAAATGAAGTTCCATTTTTTTTTTTTTTTTGAAAGTTGAAGTTCCAAATTTACGTGCATTATCAAATTCTATAACCCATGCTTTGATTACCTATCCAATTTTAAAAATTGAAAATTTTTACAAAAAAAAATATTTTAACCAACTTTTTTTGTATCATTTTCTTATTTTAAAAAATATAAACTACGCTATTTTTAAATTTATTTTATTCAGTACCTTTTAAAAAAATGATTTTTTTTTTTTTAAAAATAATTCTTTACAATCAACTATTCTCAATACTATTTCACATTTCAAACAATTTTTTGTTTTCAATAAGAAAATTTTTTACGCATTGAAAAACTAAATTATTCTTGAAGTAAAAAGACTTTCTCATTTAAAATAAAAAATATTCCCGGTTGAAAATGGACATGTGATCGAAACTTAATACTTCAATGAAAAAAATTTGGTGATAAATTTGTCATCAAATTTAACATATATCAGTGATTATATGTATAATATTGTGATAATTTCATGTATAATTCTATATAAAAAAGTAAAGAGTTTAAATCCCCTAATATCAATTTTTTTAATTTTATTTTTTAAAATAGTATATGATGTTATTGAAAGTCAACAAACTTCAAATATTTGGACTCTATTTAGATCACTTGTTCATTTTCTTATTTTAAATAGGGGTATTTTCATTTTCAGATAAGATGGTATTTAGATGTATAAAAAATTTTAAAAGATGTTATTGGGTATAGTGTATTGTGAGAAAATTTCAAAAAACTTCTTTTTCTTTTTCCAAAAGAGTACAATATAGCATAAATTTAAACTAAGATAATTTTTCTTTTTTAAAATGAGAGAATAATGAAAAAAGTGAGACAAATACATTTTTTTACAAAAAATTTTCAATTTCAGAGATTAGATAAGTCATCCAAACATAAAACAAGATGTCCTAAAACAATTTTTTTAATGGTCAACTTTTTTTTTTTTTTTGGTTAGTATGCACACATGTGTTCCTATAACCGCACTATTACTATATTACCAATAATATGTATCCGTTCAATTCGAACACGTGGCTAAGGCATTTTAAGCTCTTAACCCACCCTACCATTAGTAAAAATCCCGATTTACACGACGGTTTTTTACCGTCGTATAAAGTTTACACGACGGTTCTATAACCGTCGTGTAATCCACCGTCGTGGATCTTCCACGACGGTTTTAAGAACCGTCGTGGTATATCATTATTACACGACGGTTAACAACCGTGGTGTAATTTTTTTAAAATACGAGAACCATGGTGTAAAGCGGACTTTACACGACGGTTCTACCGAGAACCATGGTGTAAAGCGGACTTTACATGACGATTTTAGGAGAACCGAGCGTCGTGTCTTTACACGACGTTTTACGAGAACCGTGGTGTAAAGCGGACTTTACACGATAGTTTTCCAAAAAACCGTCGTGTATTTTTTATTTTTATTTTTAAAAATTTTTTTTTCCTTCGTACCTTGTATGTTGTATTCACGAGAGGATCCAAGATATTAACAACATATCAAAGTAAAAATACATACCAATTATTATAGATTACAAGATTACATGTCATAATTAACAAATTGCATTACATGACCGCACCATTCACTCCTAATCAAATCCAAATCGTTAGAAGTGAAAAATTCTTTACTTTCAAGTAAGTCAATTCCATTCAATACTATTTCCCTCATAAAATCTAAAATGAAATAACCACATTCAACACTTCACTCTTGGAGAGGACAGGGTCGGTTCGAGATTTTCGTTTTACAATCTCGTCTCCTTCTAATTCCTTCGCCAACCGTAATCTTCCAATCCGTTAGGAGCCTAGCAAAATGGTAAAGTTTAAACTAATTAAGATGCATATAATTAATATTAACAACAAAAAAAAATTAACATACTAAAATTGCCTTACATGTGTATGAGTTTAGTAAAATTGTCTCGTTTCTTCTCTCGAAAAGGATCAAAATAAAGGACGAGGTCCTCCCATGGGTCAATGACTCCCAAAACCCAATGTCTGCCTTTGTTATGTGGCACAAGATAAAGCCGTCCTTTTGGTGCGTCCTGCAAAAAGTTTAGAAGATTGTCGGCTTGCTCTCTCATGCCAGCATCTTCAGTATCAACTCGCACTGGTGAGATCAAAGTTGGAGACACAAAAACAAACTTATCAGCTTGCCCGTTAATCCTACATAGTTCCTCCAAATAACTGCATAAGTGTAACAAAATTGTTATTATACCTGACAATATGGAAGAATATCCAGAAATAATAAACTCAGAGATAGAATGCCGTACCTCATGTAGACTAATATACAATTCGCACTGATTTCTTATAAATTAATGAACTAATAAATATCGTCGAAGCTTAGAAAGACAGGCATCTGAAAACCCATAATCATATACGGTATTGGGACCTCTATCTGATTACCTTAACGCATGGAATTATGTGCATAATAAGCCAAAGGCTTCATCGCCCTGTTCATTTTATTAAATTCGAACAAAAGTTGTTGTTGTTGCACATCCTGTTGTAACTCAGTTCAAGAGTCGATCGTTTTCTTTCCAACTTGTTTTTGACATTTTTTTCTCGCAGCTGCTGGGTCAGGAGCGTGACTAGGCTCTCGACTTACTTTGTTCATACTCGTGTCGAACTCGACTAATGTTTTAGGCCAAGCAACAAACCCATTAACAGCATCCTCACAGTGGTTGCCTCGTCCATCGGTATAGGTAATGCTGCTTTCTTTAATTTTGGCACGATGATTGACACTCGCACGTTCCCTTCCCCCAATGGATTCCCATACACTGTATCGGTGAGAAGGCTCCCCAGCCATGCTCTTCCAAACGCAACAAGCAACTGTCCACCCTGAACTTCGTCGAAGATATATAGCTTACACTCTTAACTGTCGATCGGCACGGTTGTCGGATCAGACACTCCATGTTGTTTTTCTTGGACAGAACAACTAGCCTTAAAGCTGTTGTGTTGGTCCACGGTTGGCACATTGTTGGGATCAAATGACGGCTCCACATTTTTGTTCGCACATAGACTACGAACCAACGCCTTTAATTCTTCTATTTCACGTCTCATTGATAGTACTTCATTATCTTTGCTCGAACTTCGGCCCATGTTGAAGTACTGAGACGGCTTTATGAACTTTGATTGGCCACGACACGTCCTTTATGTTCGGGTCTAGATAATGCGTGCGACAATACATCATTAGTGCCAACCGATTCGAAAGTGCCTTGGCTCTCCTGTGTGTTGTACTCCATCTACAAGATAATTAACATAACTTATTTATTTCGTTGAAAGGTTGTAAGTATAGTAGTGATAACTAATTCATTGTTAGTTAGTAAACTTACTATGAACTCGCTTATATACATGCTGGATCTTTCAATTCTCCATCTACGCCTATCTGTTGATCCAACCACAAAGCATCTCTTTTCTCCCATTGCCCAGTCTTCTTAAACTGTAATCTAACATCGTTAGTATACATGAAAATATAATGTTTTAGAATCGGCATACGATTTAAAGGAAACAAAATTTATTGACATACATTTTCCTGGTCAAGCTTTCTATATCCGTCTCGGCCTCCTCTCGATGAGTATTCGTTGTGCGTCCTTATTTCGCCGCCACAATCCGAAAGTTGTTGGAATTGCACGGGTTTTCTATACTGAACGAATTTCGTCCAATCCTCTTCTTCTATACTCGGGTAGTTGTCAATAACCTTTTGAGGCCGTGTCCACACACTTTCTTCGGATAAATATTCCTCGACGAACGTCTTGTAAAGATCATATCGAAAATTCCTTGCAGCTTCACCACATGATTTTAAACAAGCAGTCCGAAAGCTTTCATCCATGGTGAAATAAGTAATAGTTTCTTTCCAAATTATTTCTTTCAATCTGTCTAAATCACGGGATCTCCAATTTTGTATCCATATTGGAACGTGCTCTCGAGCGAGCACACCAATCCAGCTCATCAATTCATCCTCGTGCTTCCCTTCCAGTTGTACTTTCTCGTCAAATGACATTACAATTCGTTCACCTTTTTTCCTTGCTATATGGACACGTTTAATTAAAGTTGCCATTCACTTTCCATCGCCAGTTGGATCAAACGGGTTTTTCCTTCGTGCTCGTCCCTTTTTGGATTGTTCCATTGTATTTTATTCCAAAAATCACCTATATTTATTGCAATACGAAAAAAAAAGTTTTGAACATGTCGGTCCAATATGATGAAAACAAATTTTCTTTCATGAAAACACATTAAATGAATTTTATAGAATAACGAAACATTCCTACAAGCTTATCAAAAAATTTTCTTAAATTTTGTTGTAATTTTTGTAAAAAAAAAAAAAAAAAAAATTTGTAACAACGCACGGGTGCCTGACACCCCCACACGGCCGCCCCCCCACACAGGCACCAGGGGGCGCCTGGCGCCCTGGGCCACAGGCACCAGGCGCCCCCTGGCACCGGTGTGGGGGCGCCAGGCACCTTGGGCCACGGGGGCCAGGCGTCCACCCACGGGCACTTGGCGTGTGTATTAAAAAAATTCGGGTTATGCTACGAATATTGCATATTAAAGATTTTTCATGATAGGTGACTTAAGACAATATTATTATAGTTATCCTATGAATTTTTAGCACCTTCTATATGATTTTCCAAAAATAAAAACTCATTTCGGTATTTCATCGAACCCGTTGTGGGTGCCCAAAATCCGGGTTCATAAATATGGGTAGAGTTTCAAACACATTCACAAAACCATTCACAAATCATAAATGTGTGACAAATATGTGTTAAGAGGCAAAGAAGAATACAAATGTAAGCATTGTGTGCTAATTGTTTTATTACAAAACAAAGAATTGAAGTTGGAGAAATGGCACCTTGATTTGAAGAAGAGAAATCCCACGGAGAAGGTTTTCGCGGCGGCAACGGCGGCAGCGACGGCGAGGCTTCACCCGAATTTTGGAGAGAGATGGCGGCGGAGCTTGACCGGACTTGGCGTCGGGTGGGCATAGTTTGGAGAAATTTGGAGAAGTTTAGAGAAATTTGGAGAAATTTCTATAGAGGGTGGGTAGCTAGGAGGGGTGGTTGTGTTTAAATAATAGGTTTTCGTGCGGAAGTCGAAGCATGAAATTCAAAATTTAAAACGAAACGTGGCAAAATTTTAAAATTTCGAGCTATTACATGACGGTTTTTTAAAACCGTCATGTAATATGGCCTTAAACGATGGTCCATGGACCGTCGTGTAAGCCTGTAAGCACGGCTTAAACGACGGTCCCTGGACCGTCGTGTAAGCTCAAGATTACACGACGATCCACGGCCCGTCGTGTAAGCCCATGAAACTCCGTCGTCTAATGATTCAAATTTAAAAAATTTGAAATTTTTCATTAGATTTGAAATTTTCAAAATTTTTGACGTATTACACGATTGTCCAAGTACTGTCATGTAATAGCTCGAAATTTTTGAATTTACTGAAAATTTGAAAATTTTCAAATTTTTCGAGGCATTATATCTAATTATTGCTAATTACACGACGGTCCTTGCTGTAAAACCGTCGTGTAAATGTGGATAATTTTGTTATCCGAGTGTTGAACCAACCGATCTTATAGTATTGATCGCTGTTCAATGTATCATGTAAAGCAAATAATCTAACAAAATAGTAATGTTGTACAAATTAAATAAATGATATAATGTTCAGGTTTTATTCTTTTTTCTCTTTGCTTTCTCAACACGTGTCCATTCAATATCTGGCCGAAGCAAGTGAGAAACATCGTCATCGAATTCGTCAATCTCTCTAACCGGTGGCAATCCCTGGGTGAAAGCTAGAATGTCGAAGCAGTCTTCCTCATCATCTTCTTGATCAACACGGATCAATTGTGGCTTCATCGGCACAACTAAAGACAACTCTACATTGCTGGGGTCCGTTGTGTAAAATACTTGGATTACTTGTGATGCCATAATAAATGGATCATTTTTGTATCCCAATCGTCTAAAGTCCACCACTGTAATTCCATCACTGTCAATCCTAACAAAATTATTGTCAGCCCACTTGCACTTAAAGAGTGTTACATGAAAACCACAGTAATCAAGTTCCCAAATATCTTCAATGAAACCGAAGTAATTCATGGCTGCATAGACTGGATTCCTGTTCTTTGCAGATGAAATATGCATGGACTTAGCACGGATACTAACACCACTATTTTGAACATGATGCTTCTCATCTCTTTCACAAGTGTAGAATGTATAACTGTTGACGAAGTATGATGTATACCAAGTAACTACCGTCGACGGTCCTCTAGCGAAGTTCATTAAGTCTTTTGAAAAGCCGTCCTTCTGAAAGACATGTTTTCGAATCCACATACGAAATGTCCGATTGTGTTCATCTTGTAACAACTTTTCATTTCTGCCTCTTCTTGGATTTCTATCTCTTAATTCCTGTAGGTGAACCTCAATAAAAGGCTCCACTTCAACCCTATTATGTAAGGTATAGAGACAAGCTTTCTCCCATTCACCTCGATTTACCGACGATGGAATACTGACGGATAGTCCTTTCGATATCATGTTTGTAGTCTTTGGCAACCCAATTGCTTCCGCGGTGGACAAATACTTGGAGCAAAATTCGACTACTTCCTCCGCTATATAGCTTTATACTATACATCCTTCTAGCCTATTTCGGTTCTTAACATAACCCTTCAAAACCTTCATGTACCTGTCAAAAGGATACATCCATCTCAAGTACACTGGTCCACATAGCTTCACTTCCTGTACTAAGTGCACCGTTAGATGAATCATTATGTCAAAAAATAAGGGTGGAAAGTACTTCTCAAGCAAGCACAATGTCTTAACCAACTATGATTGTAGCAAATCTAGTGTAAATAGATCAATTACCTTGCAGCATATCGAATTGAAAAATGAGCATAACTTGGTAATTGCGAATCTGACATCCTTCGTTAACACTCATCGCAAGGCAAGCGGTAATAACTGTTACATCAAGATATGACAATCATGTATTTTCATTCCAACCAACCTCAGATCCTTCATCGACACCAACCTTTTGAAGTTGGAAGAATACCCGTTGGGCACTTTTACAGAAGCGAGCCACTCACAAAACTTTCTTTTTTCTTGTCTTGACAATGTGTACTTTGCCGGTGGTAAGTAAATGGCATTCCCTCTTTTCGTAGGGATCAAGTTAAGTCTAATTTTCAAATCCTTAAGATCCAACCGTGCCTTTTCACCATCTTTGCTCTTATTAGGAATGTCAAGCAACGTGCCCACTATTGATTCACAAACATTTTTCTCAATATGTATCACATCCAAGCAATGACGAACGTAAAGCGTCCTCCAATATGGAAGTTCGTAGAAAATTGACCACTTTTTCCAAGGATTCTCAACCACCGGATCCTTGTTACTCCGTTTTCGTTTCCCAAGCACCACTTTCAAATCCTTAATCATCTCGAAAACGTCTTCGCCCGTCAAAACTCGGGGAGGGATTCTTTTATCCGTATTACCATCGAAAACCTTTTTTTGTTTGCGGTATCGATGATTTTTTGGTAAGAATCTCCTATGAGCAAGGTAAATGGTTTTCTTACCATTCTTCAACCGGATGGAAGATGTTTCTTTCATACAAATGGGACAACCGATAGAACTCTTTACTGAATAACCAGATAGGTTTCCATAAGCCGGAAAATTGTTAATTGTCCACATCAGCATTGCATGGAGTGTAAATGTCTCTTGACGGTAAGCATCTCTAACTTCGATCCCCTTTTTCCATAAGCTCTTTAGATCATCGATCAGTGGTGTCAAGTATACATCAATGTCATTCCCTGGTTGTTGAGGACCCGATATCAATAAAGTCAACATCAAGAACTTCCGCTTCATGCTCAACTTCGGAGGGAGATTGTAATTGACAAGTATGACGGGTCAAGTCGGCATCAAAGGTCTTTCATTGTGGTACATCGGTTGGATGTCTAAGCATGTCATCTTCAACACGTTTATCATGGTGCCAAGTCATATTCTTGGCATGATCGGCATTACGGAATAAACGGTGCAAACGCGGCGCTGGAGGAATGTACCATAACACCTTTGCCAACACTCCTTTGCTATCATTCGTTGGCTTTTTACCCTTTTTCCATCTTGACTCCTTACAAACCGGGCATTCATCCAAATCCTCGTACCCATTTTGGTAAAGGGCGCAATCATTTGGACATGCATGAATTTTTTCATATTTCATTCCTAAAGTGCTCAACGTCTTCTTAGCTTCGTACATACTAGCCGGTATTTTATTATCAACCTGTAGAACCTCTCTTAGAAATTCTAAAAGAGCCGTGAAACTAGAATTTGTCCACCCTTCCGAAGCATTCATGTTCTATAGTTTGACTAATGCGGACAATTTCGTATATTTACTACACCCGTCATACAAGAGCAACTCGGCATCATTCATCATTGCATCAAATAACTCCGGCCGATGAACAAATTGTTCTTCCAAATCATTAACCATGTCAAACAAATTATCTCCTACACCTTCCTAAACAAGAGGTTCTTTTCCTTTATTCTTCGATGTTGGATTATTTCACATTTCACCGTGTAAATACCATGTTTGGTACGAACAAATAATCCCACGGGCAAGCAAATGTCTTCTAACTTTATCAACTTCGTGAGATCTATGATTTCCACAATTCACACAAGGACATCGAATCTTGTCATTTTTCATGTGAGTTTTGGCAAAAGACAAAGATTCTTTAACACCATCTCGATATTTTCTAGTCAATCTATTAGCCCATATCCATTTTCGATCTATTTCCAAGAACCCGACCTAAATTGAAATTGAATAATATCATTAAATTCATTCAATAATAATGGTTCTTCCATTTAACATACAACATATTAAGCTTTTGAAATAATTTAACAAATCAAACTGTAAAGAAGAAAAGGAAAAACAAGAATTTACCATTTTTGATATCTACAATAATTTATCAAAATAAATTTAATTGATAACTCAAAAGAAGAGTAAGTAATAATCTATACTTACAAATAATTACTATAAGAGATATGGTATTTGTAATACCCGGAATTTTCATGGACTTAAGATTTCTCTTTTGATTAGAAATTAGAAGTCTGCATGTTGTGTTTATGAGATGTTTTCATGAAAAATTATGAATCACATGTGAAATTCGTAATTTTATTAGCCAAGGTTAGAATTTTCCTTGAACCGGCTATGAGACTCGGAAAAAATGCCGAGGTTGGTAAACGGCATTTTGAGTCAAAAAGAACAAAAAGGAAAGAAAAAGAAAGAAAAAGGATGAAATTCTAAGAAAGTCAAAAGTTTGACCAAAAAATCAACTTTGACCAAAAAGTCAAAAGGTTGACCAAAAAGTCAAAGTTTGATCAAGGACAGGTCAAAAATGTTGACCTCGAAAAATGATGAAATGCAGTATAAGAAGAGACTGCAAAAAGCTTTTTATGGTCAAGAGAACAAAAATAAGCCGTAAAAACCACCCTAGAAATCAAGCACATCGAATCAAGATTGAAAGGGCAAAAAGGTCTCCGAAAAAAATTGGAGAAAGAAAGTTTTCGGTTCAATTTTTACAAGGAAGAATTTTGGACCAAAATATGGAGCACAATATTTTTAATATCTGTGTGACACAAGGAAAGGAAAAGGAATTAATTTAAAAAAAAAATGACAAACAAGACCCATGAATCAAGGGCCAACTCATCAAGGAAGCATCCAAGGCCCCATTCTCCCTCAATATGTTCGGCCAAAATAGCCCCTTTGGCTCCCTCCAACAGCCGGCAGCACAAGGAAAGAAAGAAAAAGAAAAAGGCATCGAATAAAGTCTTAAATTGAGGAATGATGTCCCCTTTGATATCTAACTAGATGGGAACTAGATTGGTAAGGTGTGGTGTCTTCTCCATCACCTAATTAAGTGCCACTTGTCCTCCAAAAGTTCAGCCAACAACAGCCCTTTTTGGCTCCCTCAAACAGTCGGCAGCACAAGAAAGAAAGACAAAGAAAAAGCATGAGAAAAGATGGGAAAGAAAGCCTAGAATTAAGGAAAAAGTGAGCACCCTTTGCATGCCAAATGTCCCCTTTGCTTCTCCACAAGTTTCGGCTGCCAATAAGCCCTCCCCATGGCCAAGCAATCAGCCTTTTCCTTCCCCAAAAATTTGGACAAAAAGGCAGTCCAACCTCCCCTACTTCATCCATCACATTCAGCTGCACACAAGGGAAGAGAAAGGCATGTGATAAAGCCTTATATTAAGGAGAAAAGTTGGTCAACAAAACCACAAAAGCAAGCTAACCTATCCCTCTCTTTTCTCCACAAAATCAGCTGCTTGTCCCCCTCCTTTTCTCCTTCAGTTTTCGGCAGCAAGCAACCCCATTCCCCCTTGGAGTTTCGGCCAGCTAAGGGAAAAGAAAGACATGACATAAAGCCATGGTTTAAGGAGAAGAAAAGTGGACATCAACCCTCCCTTTTCCCATCACTTTCGACAGCCCTCCCCTCTCATTTTCTCTGCCAGTTTTCCAAGACAAAAACCGTGGGAGAGAGAGGGAGAAAGAGAAGAAGAAATCTGGAAAAAAATCTGAGGGTGATGCTTGTGTGTTCTTCGGGTTTGCAAGGGAGAATCAAGAGAGTTTTTGTGAGTTATAGAGACCCATTTTTGGGCACAAAACCGTGGGTTGTGGGGAGTGAAAATGGACATGAAAATCTGGAAAAGTTTTGAGGGTAAACCATGTTTGAGGTTCGGTTTTGGTGTGATGAGCCAAGAGAAGATTTTTGGTACTCTAATGTAGCCAAAATCCATGGGCTTTGAGAGAAGGAAAATGTGAGTCAAAAACTTGGATTTCTCTTCTTATGAGGTTCGGTTTTGATGAGCAAGAAAGAACTAACAAAAAATTTATTTGGATTCCATTTTTCATGGTGAATCCGTGGGTGAGCAACCAAGGAGGAAAAGAGGGATTTTCAAACCCTAGCTTGGGTTAAGGTAAAACTCTTGAACCTAGCTTAAATTAAGTTCCATTTTAAGCATTTTTATGATGGTTCAAGATGGGTTTGTAAGGACATAAGTCCATCTCTTTTTCAGTCCTTGATTTTCGGTGTATGTGCTTGATTAGGATTAGGGTTTGGTTGGCTTATTTGTGATTATTTGCTTGCATGTTTTTATGCTTGAAATATGGTTAGGATGCATGCTAGATGTGTTGGTAGAGTCCCCTAAATTTTGGTCACAAATCAGCCCTAAGGCAATGGCTGATTGGGTTGAAGAAAAATGATGTATGTGATGCTTGATGAATGGATGCAAGAGCAAGACACCATGCAGCCAAGTCTAGGGTTTTCGACTTGTGTGGGCTGCATGGGTGTGAAGGATGGACAAGAATGTATGCATGGGACGTTAGATACGTTACTTGTTTAATGTATAGGCTCCCGATGTGATTGGTCGAGTTAGAATCCGCGAACTAGGACGTAAAACCGGATTAACAACCGAAACTGCCATTTCGGAGTCGAAACTGGCCAGTTTCGGGAAAGAGAAAATATCAAGCTCTTAGAGGCCGAACGGGGTAAAAGTTAAAACACGAAAGTTGCTCGGAACAACTTTTACTAGAGGGCAACATAGACAGAATCTCGAAATAAGGCTCCAATGGCCTTCATTTTTATGAAAACCCGTGGCTGATCCCTGGGGCCAGTTTCACTCCGTTTTTCGGGATCAACCAGTTTCAAACGAAAACTGGTACTGATCTAGCCAGAACTGGGTTTTATGCAAAACACAAAAGTTTTAGCATTTTTCGTTAGCTACAACTTTCGTGAAGACAAGTTTTTCAGATTATGAGTTGATTTTTAAACTGGGTTGGTTTTACGAAGGGTGCTCAGGGAATCCGAAAATCCAAGCACCAAAGTTTTACAAAACGTGTTAAAAAAAAATGTAAAGTGTTCTAACCCGTTATTTTGACTACGAAAACCGTTCCAATGGCGATTTTCAGTCTGTAATGATTTTATGAAGTCCCGTTTTAAGAAAATGAATTTTTACGAGAGTTTTGGGATTATTCACCCAAAGTGTTCAAGTTGAAGAAAAATGGGATTTTCCATGAGTTAAAGGAAAATGAGATTTTTCAATAAGAGAGTGGAATTTTAAGGTTCGGAATTGAAATTCCACATTTTTTCCAAGAAGTAAAGAAAAGATGATTTTAGACAAGTATTTTCAAGATCAATGAAGTAAGAGCTTTTACAAGCAAATTAATGGGATTTTTGGAAGATAATTATATAATGCTTTCCAAAAAGCAAGAAATGGAGTTTTAAGGTAAAAATGGGTAATCAAGCCAATTACGAACGGTAACCGGAATTATATCCGAGTTATTGGGCTAAGCCCAAGCCCAACATTAGACCTAAAGGGAGTTGACCTTGGTTGACCACATGTTGACTTGGGTTGACCAAAAGTTTGACTTTAGGGTTACCCAATATAACCCTAAAGGATACCAAGATTTATGAAATGGGCTAAGACCTAGGGTTATTGAAGAGATAATAACCCAATGGATTATAAACCAAGAAAAAGTAAAGCATAAGCCTAAGATGAAGGAAGTAACCAATCAGGTTTACAAGAGATATTAGAGGGGACATACAACACACACATCTAGGATTGCTCATAGATGTTGGTTATAGGATATCAACATCATATGTCGCGATTTATGGTAAGATAAGTTAATCTTATCTTACACCTCCTTTGAAACAGGAATAGGAACCTGTTGAGATATCGCGAGGAATGTTACGTCAAGAGCGTAGGACCTAAGGTAAGTACAAACCTCACATGTGGTATGGATAAATAGTAATGTATGTTCAGATATGAAATGCTATGTTTTTTTTAAGATGCTATGTTTTAAAGCTATTATGTTTAAATGAGGCCATGATTTAAAGAATTTTAAAGAATGCCATATTCTAACGATGCCATGTTTTAAAGCGGCCATGTTATGTTAAAATATGTCATGTGCATTATAAGTTATGATTTTTGTGACATCATAAGGTATGTTCACTAATGATAAGCCACTTGGTAAAAATACACAAGTAAAGTGTCGTACCAACCTCCCCCAAGGTGGAGGATTTTTATGTTAAAGTTATGGATTTGCCCTCTCGTTGATGCGGGAGGGTGTAATCACTCATGTTTTTCCTAGAGCAGTTAGGGACCTTGCAAACCCTAACTGTATCTAGAGGCGCGCTATATGTTAAGGGTACGCACACTATGGGGCCCATATGAAAGATAAGTACAAGTTAAAAAGAAATGCATAAATGGACATAAATGATTCATGCATATGTTTTATGATGTAGTATGTTTCAAGATGTTTAAGATAAAATGTTTTGTGAGATCGCGTTTGTACTTGCTGAGCGTCAGCTCATCAGATATATTCCATACTGCAGGTAGAGATAAAAGCTTGTAGCTTTACTTGGTGGGCTTGGAGACGATGCAGCAAGTGAAGGGCGGTGTGGGATACCACTACGCAATATTTTCCGCACATTGTTTAAGTTATGAAGTTTTTCATGTATGTTAAGTATGAAGTTATTTATGCATGAAATGTTCAAGGTACGATGCACAATTCTAGTGCATGGGTTTCAAGTCAAGATTTTAAATGAAGCTTAAGTTTTAAAGTTCTAAAAGAAGTTTTAAAACGATGTTACAAAAAAAAAATTTTTTTATTCCGCATTTTCAAAGTAAAGTAAGTATGAAGTATGAATGTGACAGTTCCGGCGCCCCGCATTCACGCGGTCAGCCCCGCGTGGGTGTCAGGTGGGTGGTTCGGGGCGTCACAGTATTACTGGACTGTCGTAGTGGAAGAGATGTGGTTTGGCAGGCCTTTGTAATTTTTTTCGCTGCTGCGGAATAGTTCTGTCAGATTAAAAAGAGGGCAGCTGGTGATAGGGTTAAAAAAGTCTAGAAGATTACACGACAGTCCATTTTAGGACCGTCGTGTTAATCTAAGAATTACACGACGGTCCATTTTGGACCATCGTGTAATCGAAGTAGCTCTCGGGATTACACGACAGTCTTTTAGACCGTCATGTAATCGAAGTAGCTCTCGGGATTACACGACAGTCCTATCTGGGTTTACACGACGGTCCCCTGTAATCCCCATATTACACGACGGTCCCTTGCAAATCTCAGTTTCTCTAGAGATTACACGACAGTCCCAAGGGACCGTCGTTTAATCCTCTCATATTACACGACGGTTCCATATAACCGTCGTGTAATCCATGAATTTACACGACGGTTCAACGAGAACCGTCATGTAATTTTATTGTTGCACGACAGTTATTAAACCGTCGTGTAATTATCGTCTCAACCGAATATTACACGATGGTTTTCTGTGAACCGTCGTGTAAACGTCCAGTTAGACGACGGTATTTTGAAACCGTCGTGTAATCTCCGTCGTGTAATCCACCTTTTGTAGTAGTATACCCTGCTACTAGGCTAGCCCTATTGGCCTTTGAACGGTCAACTTGTTTTATAATTAATCATTCCTTCGAAGGTACAAACGATAGAATTAATGTGATCAAAATGCATTTGATCTCTATGCTGTAATTACAACTAAAATTTTTAACAATTTTCAGAGTGAAACAAGTACAAGACAAATTAATTATTAATTGACTAATTTTGAGAACTTTTAGAATTCGAAAACTAAAAAGGAAAGTGGACTAAAAACCTACCAATAAATATAGTCGGTTCTGTCAAATTTCATGATTCTATCGAACTTCTTTTTAACAAGACTAGTACTCAGATGGTTTAAAATTTTAAATTAACAATTTTTTTCCTTGTATAATCTCTTAAATAAATATAAAATTAAAAGAACTTAATAAAACTATAATAGCTTGAAATAATATAGTACTGGTAAGATTTTCTTTTTGTTTCCTAACAAACAACTAACAACAACAATTATTACTACTATTACTAATATTATTTTTATTATTACTGTTATCAACATCATCATCATCATAGGATTTACCAAATAACATAATTTAAGATTGAAATTTAATAAAATAGCAAATTTTGAAAAAGTAAAAATAACAGCATAATTAGTTTTTACTATTTTCTTTTTCAAATTTCGGTATTACCTCATCCCCATCCTCCTCCCTCTACTGCCGCCGTTATCATCGTCGCTCACAACAATGAAACCATTTGAAAATCGCAACAACAAGAATCACGGCAACATCTAACTCAGGTCATCAGGAAAATAGCAAAAAAAAAAAAAAAAAAAGAAGATAGGTAAATATATGGAAAAATGCAATTTTCTGCTTGTCACTGAATGCACTAAATCTCTAACTCCACGCAATGATTTCGAGAACTGGCTGTAGGCAAGAATAGCAGAGAGGTAAGCCATCCTTGTCCAATATTTTTATCAAACTCGATGGCGAAGAATCGCAATCCAAAATTCCTCGTCAGCATCAGCACAATATCACTGGCCATGCCCCATGATTGGCTGCTTTATCCAACTTGCCAATGATCACATCTTCTTCGGCCAAGAGCATGTCAGTGGCATTAGTAGCAACTGGTTAGATCTAGGGTTTGGGCGGTCTGATTTGAGAAATTTTTTTTTTTAAATTAATGGTAAAAATAGCAATTCAATATATTTAAGGCAATATAATATGGAAAAATCTGCAAATCCTGGTATTTATAAATAAATATATTGAGTTTGCTTCATAAAATATTTGGATTTTCAGGTATATATGAAATTCATTAGGGGAAAAAAAAAAACAAGAGTTTACTTCTTAAAAAGAGAGATTAAGGATTTACGTGATAAAAATCGGATTTATTTAATTTTTTGTTATGAGCAAATTAATTAATTAATTTTTCTTTTTTTAAAGGAATCTATGTATTTATTAGTAGGATTTAATAAAATAAATTTGGTTATCTAGCCTGTTTATAATCAAAACTACACATAATATTTACTAGTAAATTTAGCTATTTACAATGTCATATCTATAAACATATTTAGTAGATCTCGAATCTCGTATTTACAAGTAAATATCCTAATTGCCTTTTTTTTATTTTATTTCTAACTTTTTCAAGAATCTACCTTTTAAAAAAAAAATTATACCAAATATTAACATATAACCCAGTAATAACTGGACTATTTACAAAATATATGAATATTTACTAAGTAAATAGGAAGAATTTTAGGGCGTGGCTCTTGTTAATAAATTTATTTACTACAAAATATTAGTATTTACTAGTTAAAATAATATTAACCAGAAAATAATGTATTTACATATTTATTAATTCTTAGTATTTATCATTTCAATAAATAAAGATAAATTATACATAATATCGTAATTACCTTTTTATTTCATTTCTAATTTTTTGCAGGAAGCCACCTTTTTATTTTAAATGTTAGGTATTAACACAATATTAATTAAAGCAAATCTGTATATTAAACAGTTAATCAGAATATTTACTAAGTAAATAGAAATATTTGCATTATTTATCCAAGTACTAGTTACAGGCACGTGCTATGCACGTTTTAATCAATTTGTTCCATAAAAAATTAATTATGAGGTAATTATGAGAAAATAGTTGTTAGAGAGCATTAAGCATAAAAATAATTAAGCAGTAACATGTACAAGGTTAATTAGGTGGTGCAATGAGAAAATAATAGTTGAGTAAGGATGCATTTACAAAAAATTGTATTTTAGGATGGGGAAAAAAACAAAAATTAAAAAATTAAAAAGAATGAAAGAAAGCAAACAGAGAAGTCATTATCAAAAGGAATGAAAGTGAACAATAATTTTAAAGAGTAAAAAGAACAAAATATTTATATTTATCAAAATTTTCAATTAGGATCGATATTTAACTTAGGGTAAAAGTATTATGAAAAAATAGTAGTTGATAGTCTGAGATAGTCATGAAAAAAAATAATAATAATTGTGCATTTATTTGAGCGAAGTTTTTGAATGAGATAAGTGAGAGAAAAAATTTAGCAATTAAAGAAAAAGAAAGAGAGAAAAAGAAAAGGCAAATAATGAAAGAGAATACAAAGAAAAAGAAAAAAAGGGGAAATAACATGTGCCAAAAATAGGGGGAGCCTTTGGCTCTTTTATATATGTTAAGATTAAAATTAAGATAAGATTTATTAATAAATATAATATCTTTGACAAAAAAATATATTTTTATATTCATTAATTCTAAGAATTTATCATTTCAAAAATAAAAATAAAAAAAACAAAATAATTATTGGTTATTTTGAAAAAGAAACCCTTAACTTTACGGAAATCCAAAAAATAGCACATCCAATACCCAGATCTCATTAAACTTGTGAAACCTAGATCTCATTGTCAAAGGAAAAGATCAGACTCTGAAACCACAATGATGACATGTTTAATTGCTACCGTGAGGCCCACAAATCACTGTTTGCCATATCACCGGAGATCAAAGAACACAAATTGTGATTTCTCTGGCTCTATCATAGCACTTGTCCTAATAGCATGTGATGGTCTCCTCCTCTACCATCTTGAGATCAAGCAGATGATGATATCACAAGGATTGCCTCCCTATGTGACAATCATCAGAACCTATAAGGAAAATGTAAGTTATGCAATCTCACATTATTTGGGAATAGATTTATCTGATGGTTCATAAGTAAAGAGACTACCTCTTAATGATATAAGACCTTTTGAGGTGAGCCCAAAAGGAAAACTGTAATAATCAAATTTTTTACGGACTCATGATTTCCTTTCTTAGATACAAAAGAAATCTAAGTTTGTACTATATATGTCAATATGAAATGCTTGATCTAATTTATCAGAATATATTTTAGTTCTTATAAGCTATGAGACTCAATGACCGTTTTTTTTAAGTTGGGTATAAGGCCTTATGGTGAAAAGGTAGAATTATGATTTATGATTTTATTCTGGCCTATGTATGACTAAAATAACTCATGACTTAAATAAAACAGTACTGCAGTATAATAAGCAGTATTGAAATTATACTGTAGCCGACCATCATTATGGATGCAGAATTGACAATATGGATTGGGATCACTTTAGAATAATCAGGAATAATATTTGAAGCAAGGAACATTAAGTAGCTTCAAGTCCTAAGAAAAACCTATACGTGGTCTAATTAAGTGCAGATGAATCCTATATTGTAGTTTAGTATTACTATATTGTAGTTAAAACAGTATTTGTACTATTTGGACTATTAAAGAAATGGATAGCATAGCAGGAGGGAGTGCTAAACGTGGCCCCACTTAGAAGCCAAGTCATCATAGATAATTATGTAATTTGGGGAATTTTTGATATTATGGAAAGAATTTTTTTGGTTCGACCCTCCACATGGCCGGCCAATATGGGGACTTGAAAAGTAAAAATTTTATATTTAAGGCTAATTATGTAAAAGGAAAATTTAAGAAAAAAATAATAATAGTGAAAATTTTGGAATTTCCATCTATAAATAGGGGTGGATGGTAGAAACTTAAACCATTTTTTTAGTCTCTTAAATTTCCAATTTACTTCTCAGCTTTTCCTCTCTAGCCCTTAGGAAAAAAGAGAGAGAGAAAGAGAGAGAGAGTAAGAAAGGAAAGTGGCCGGTTGTGTGGTGAAGGGTGTATAGCAAAATTTCTCTCATCCAAGGTCTAGAAGCAATCTTTCCAAGTTCTAGAAATTTAATCCTAATCCCTTAACCCAAATTTTCCTTAAGTTTGATTTGAGGAATTTATGTATATTTTAAGAATATGGATTGTAAGAGTATAAGCTCATGTTCTTTTATTTCCTTATATTATGGTCTTTTATGGTTGAATCATGCTTGATCTATGCTTAGGCTAACATAGGTTGCTAGCTCTAAGCATGAGTTTGATTTTATGTTCTATGATAAGTTTTAAGATTATGTGTATGTTATTATGCTTCCACATATTTAAATTTGAAGATTTGATGAATTAACCTAAAAACACAAATTGGTAAATAAGTAAGTTATCAATATTGTGTTTTTAAAGAATATGAGATAAGTGTATGTTTGAATATTAAGAATGAATCTGACACGTTGTATGTTGATGCAGGCTTACGGCTTCGACCGTTTGAGGTAGTGTGTACAAATTTTTAAATAACAACCAATAAATACAAACTGCCGGTTTTTGAAAATAAATTGGATAATTTTTTGGAAATCCAATTTTGAACCCCTTAGAGGCTAAATTTGAAAAAAAGTTTAACTGTAAAGTTGTAGAACACCGAAAATTCTAGGGGATAATGTCGACAATTTTTGAAAAAAAGGCTCCAAAGACCTCTATTTTTATCAATTTTCAAAACTGGTCAGTCCAAACACTATACACGGCCAGTATCTTTCAAAAGGAAAAACAGACAAGTTAAAGATAGATTTAAGTTTTAGATAAAAATAAAAGTTGTAGGTTTCGATGAAATCTACAACTTCCATAAAAAAAACTTTTTCAAATTCTAAACCGATTTAAAAATAAAACTGGATATTTAAAACTGTACATGGTATAGGAAATTCCTACACATGTACTTTTAACAAAATTATAATGCTGTTTTCAAAAGCGGTTTTCAAGTTTTATAATTTCACGACCCCTGTTAAAAAGGAACTACAGCCTAAAAACAAAACAAACAAAACAGTTTTAAATCCATTTGAAATTTCATAAGTGATTTTTAAAGGACAATCTCAAGTATTAAATTAAGATAATACTTAATTTATGAAAATAAGGTATTTTCCAAGTAAATAAAGTATTTTCTAAAAAAATAAGATGTTTTTGAATAAGTCAAATTTACTTATGAATATAAGTAACAATTCTACGATGGATAGTAGTCAGTTTGGAGACCGACTTATTCGATGAATATGCTATGGTTTGTAACAAGGTGGAATGATTCTTACTTACTATTTGGAAACAAGAATATAACCTGTTATTGTGCTAGTTGGATTGATGAACCAAGAATATAAGACAACTTGTAAGAACAACCTCACCTACAGCATAGGCAAAAATATTTTTACTGTTTTACATGTTTTTCAAAGTTCATGCATTAATGTATATGATGCATATGTTTTATGTTTAATTATTGTGGCATCATGAAAGCATGCTCACTAATAAGAAATCACACGACAAGAACAAGATTCCAGTTTTAAATTATGAAACAACTATGATTTAAATTTTTAAGAATATTCAAAACAAGAACAAGTTTTTAAGTATTAAAACAAGTTTTCAAGGATTAAAGCAAGTAAGTTTTTTAGTATAATACCAACCTGCCACATGTAACGCCCCGATCACCCACGTAGGGCCGACCACGTGAATGAGGGCCGTTACATTACTTACTTGACTTAATTTAACTTAGTTTCTAAATCTAATATTTAGACTAATCGGGAAAAATTTCAGAATAAATTTTTTTTTCTTTCTTTTTCTTTTTCAACTTCATTTTTAAAATCATAATTTGAAAACATTACATACATACATACATAAACTTGTGCATATGGGTAAACTTCATCATGAATACCCATTACTTGTCATGCCGATTATAAGGTCCTATAATAACCTTTTAACTGGACTTTAAACATTACATACATAACGTAACTTTATACTTAAGCATACTTGAAAAACTTCATAATTAAAGATTTGCGAAAAATATGCGTAGTGCTATTGCATACCGCCCTTCACTTGCTGCATCGTTTCCATAGCCCACCAGGTGAAGCTGTAGGCCTTTTATCTTTACCTACAGTATGGAATATATCTGATGAGCTTTCGCCCAGTAAGCACAAACATTGTCTCACAAAAACATGTTAACATCACATGACATATGCATGAACCATTTATGTTCAATTAGGAATCTTTTATGATCGATTATTAACTTGAACTTATTATCTTTTTTTAACACGTGGGCCACTTGTGTACGTACCAGACGCGCGCTCTCCAGATAAAGTTAGGGTTTGCAAGGTCCCTAACAGGTCTGGGAAAACATAAACTTGAACTTGAACATGAATAACCCTCCACCTGATGAGAGGTTGGTACGACACCTTAATTGTGTGTTCTTACCATGTGGTTTAAAATTGGCGAGCATACCTCATGATGTCACTATATCATATCCTATACATACACATGGCATATTTTAACACATGGCATGTTATTCTTTAAAAACATAACATTCTTCGAAACATGGCATTTTTGAAACCATGTCATATTCGTAAATATGACATCTTTGAAAACATGGCGTTTTTGAAAACATGTCATCATTGTAAACATGGCCTTTTTTGTAAACATGGCATATTTGTAAATATGGCATTTTTTAGAACATGGCATTTTTGAAAACATGACAGTTTTGTAAAAATGGCATCTTTGCAAAAAAAAAAAATGGCACTTTTGTATAAATGGCATTTTCGAAGATATGGTGTTCTTTAAAACTTGACATTCTTTAAAACTTGGCATTCTTTAAAACATGATATTCTTTAAAATATGATATTCTTTAAACATAACATAGCATACATGACATAGCATTAGCTTAACATTTAATCATATCATGGCATAGCATACATAGCATACTTTGAAAATAGATTACTATTTTCCATACCGCAGGTGAGGTTTGTACTTACCTGAGGTCCTATGCTCTTGACTTACAGTTTCCAACATGATACATCAACAGGTTCCTATTCCTGTTTCAATCAAGGTGTAAGATAAGATTATCCTATCTTACCATAAATCATTACATATGATGTTGGTATTCTAACCAACATCCATGAACAACCCTGGTCATATGTCCCCCTTATAACATCCCATGCTAAATTTGTTTGGTTACTTTCTTATCCTTAAGCTTATGTCCTATTTTTACTTGGTCCGTAATCCATTTGATTATTATTATTAATAACCCTAAGTCTTAGCCCATTTTATTAACCTTGGTATCCTGTAGGGTTATCTTGGATAACCCTTAAGGTCAAACGTAGTCAAACTTTTAGTCAACCAAAATCAACATTTGGTCAACTAAGGTCAACCCTCTTTGGGTCAAACTTTGGGCTTTGGGCTTAGCCCAGTTACTCGGATATAACTTCCGGTTACCATCAGTAATCGATTTGCTTACTAAACCTTAGCTTGAAAAATTCCATTTTTCCTTAACTTGGAAAATTTTGGTAATTTTAAATCCAAAAACCTTAATTTAACCTTATAAAATTCGTGACTTTTGAAGTGGAGTCTTATAAAAATTATTAAGGGTTGAAAATTGTCTTTGGAACAGTTTCCCTTAGTCAAAACAGTGGTTTTGTGGAAAAATACAGTTTTTCTAAATTGTTTTAGAAAATCCGGTGTAGGAATTTCTTGTTTACTACACAGTCTTTATAAATCATTGTTAGTTTAAAAATCCACTTTGAATCTGAAAAAGTTGTCTTCATGAAAGCTCTAGCTCTCGAAAAATCCTAAAACTTTCATGTTTTATGAAAAATTTAATTCGGACTCTATCGTGTCCATTTTCTTGGTTGAAGCCACCTGACCGTGCATAAAAACCTGGGCACGGTTAGGCTCGGGTTTTTACGAAAACCGAGGCCATTGGAGTCTCATTTTGAAAAACTGTCCATGTTTTCCTGCAGGAAAACCTCTTCTAAACAACTTTCATGTTTTACATTTTTTCCAATTCGGCCTCTACCTCAAATTACACTTTCCAGAAAACTGGCCAGTGTCCACCCGAACCTGGCAGTTTTCATTCTTAAATTTATTTTACGTCCTATTTCGCGCAAACTACCTCAACCGAACAAGCGGGAGCCTAGATAACAATCATGCAGTGTTTTCTAACATCCCACTTTGGCATACATGTAGCCCCATCGTGTCCATGCAGCCCATCAAACAAACTGCCCTAACCAAGGGTTGCATGGTTCTGGCTCCAAACATTCATTCCATTCATTCACCTTTCATTCTAGCAACCTATCGTACATCTTGAATCATGCTTGAGTATCTTTGGGGAACATACAACATATCCACATCTAGCATGTAATCCTAGCAAGTATAATCAATCAAAATTCATATGCAAACCACCCTTAGATCTAATCAAGCACACACCTAATCAACCTAGGGCAATAAAATAACTTTGAGCTTATGCTCTTACAATCATGATTTGGAAATACACTTAAATTTCAGATTTAAACCTCAATTGAAAAAGATTAGGGTTTAGAGCTATTACCTTGATCAATCTCAAAATTTTGGGGCTAGGGTTCTACTCACCAAATTTCTCCCCCCTAGGTCCTCCAAAACCGGTTCTAGCTCCTCAATTTGGCACCCAAAAGTTTGGTTGATCCCTTAACCCAAAACCGAGCACCACTAACCTCAAATTTTCCTCACTTTTTCCTCCACTCACAGTCGGCTCTTAGTCCAGAAAATGGTCCCAAAAATTTTCCAAATCCTCACTTAAAGTCACTAGAAGAAAATCCAACATCCTAGCACTAAAACCCCTTTGATTCACAATTTTTTTTCTCTCTTTGGGTGGCTAATTTGGGTTTGGATTCTTGGAGAAGAGAAAAGGGCAGAGCTTGGCTGTTTTTTTGAATTTTTCCAGCCTAAAAACCGACCTCCTTGGTGGCTATTTTATAGTGGTGGAGAAATTTTCTAAAAATTGCATAAAAATCCCTCAAAAATCAAAATTTTCACTTTGACCCCCAATAGGTGTCATGTTGGCTGGCCATGCCTTACCCTCCAAGGCTTGCTTACCTCATCAAGGTGACATCATCTTGATGACATCACTTGTTTACATCACCAATTTTTCAAAAATTGTATTTTTGCCCCAAATGACAAAATCTTTGTATTTTTGCCCCTAGGTGGCCGGCCACCTCACTCCATTTCTAGATAATTCCATAATTCTTTCCATCTTTTATTTAATCATTTATGATGTCATAAATCTATGCTGAGGTGATGTCATCACCTAAGGCCTCGTTTGGCTAATTCCTTAATACGCAGTTCATTTTTTTGCTACATAGATATTTTTAATACTGTTATCCACTAATAACAGTATTTTACACTACACTACAATCTAAAATTTTTCTATGTAAAAATGGACAGTATAAAATTTTTCTTATTTTTCAAAGTCCTTTTTGCCCTTTATTTCTAACTTGGTGTGCTTGATTTTTCTACGGTGGTTTTGAATTTTGATCTTGCTATCTTGTCTCTAATGACAGTTTTTCACAATATATTTTTCATACTGCTTATCGTATCACAGTACCGTCATGCCTTTGACCTCTATGGTCAACCTTTGACTTTTTAGTTAAACTTTGACTTTTTCGGTCAAACTTTGACCAACATAAAATCATGAATTTTTCTAAGCCTTTTTCCATAAAAGGCCCTGTGCATGTCTAAAAATCACTTATCGGGTTTCATAGCCAATTGACTGAAACTCAAACATTTACTTATAAAATTATGAATTTCAAATTGATATTCATAATTTTCATGAAACATTTTATACACACATAATATGGACTTTGATTCCTCATGTATAAGGAAATCATGAGTCCATGGAAAAAATTCGGGTCTTACAACCTACCCTCCTTAAAGAATTTTCGTCCTCGAAAATCAGAACAATTCTGGGTAGCTTTTCTTCATGTCTTCTTCGCGTTCCCATGTCGCTTCCTCGATCTCATGGTTTCGCCATAAAACCTTGACTAACGGTATAACCTTGTTTCTTAGCACCTTTTCTTCTCGTGCCAAGATCTGAACCTGTTTCTCCTCATAAGTCAAATCCTCTTGAACCTCGATTGGTTCATGGTCTAATACGTATGACGGATCCGAAATATATTTCCTTAGCATCGACACATGAAATACATTGTGCACGTATGCTAACTCTTGGGGCAAGGCCAACCTTTAGGCCACATTACCAACTCTTTCGAGTACCTCAAATGGTCCTATATACCTTGGACTTAATTTCCCCTTTTTTCCAAATCTCATAACTCCTTTGAATGGAGCAACTTTGAGGAATACCAAGTCTCTTACTTGGAATTCTAGAGGCATTCGGTGTTTGTCGGCATAACTCTTCTGCCGACTAAATGCGGTCTCCATTCGCTATCATATAAGCTTTACGGCCTCCGTGGTCTTCTGAATAAAATCTGTAGACACAAGTTCCTTTTCTCTTGTCTCATACCAATGGATTGGAGATCTACACCTTCTCCCATACAAGGCTTCATAAGGAGCCATACCAATTGAAGCTTGGAAACTGTTGTTGTACGAGAACTCAATCAAAGGAAGTTTCTTATCCCAAGTTCCTTTGAAGTCCATTATGCATGCTCGTAGCATGTCCTCTAATGTTTGAATGGTCCTTTCCGATTGCCCATCCGTTTAAGAGTGGAAAGCTGTACTAAAAGTAAGCTTTGTACCCATCGCTTGATGTACACTTCTCCAAAATTTAGAAGTGAAGCGACCATCACGATCCGAGATAATCGATTTCGGAATCCCATGGTAGCGAACGATTTGCGCAACATATAGCTCTTCCAGTTATTCCACTGAAAAGCTAAGCTTGATAGCCACAAAGTGTGCGGACTTTGTCAATCGATCAACGATCACCCAAATAGTATCGTTGCCGCTAGGAGTTCGAGGTAGTCCAACCACAAAATCCATCGTCACTTGGTCCTATTTCCATTCTAGGATGGAAATCTTTTGCAATTCTCCTCCCGGACATTGGTGTTCAGCCTTAAATGATTTTATGAAGCCCATGAGACTCCATATTCCGTTCATCCAGGAGCCACAAAGATGTACAAGGACTTGAAGGAAAATTTTTGGGGGCCCAGAATGAAGAATGACGTTACCACATTTGTTAGCAAATGCCTTACTTGTCATGAAATATCTGAATGAGCTTTACGCTCAGCAAATACAAACATTATCTCACAAAAACATATAAACATCATAAAATATATGCATGAACCATTTATGATCATTTATGAACTTGAGCCTATTATCTGGCTTAACTTATAGGCCCTTTGTGTACGTACCAGATGCGCACTCTTCAAGATAGAGTTAGGGTTTGCAAGGTCTCTAACACTTCCGGAAATGTAGACCTTTACAATTTTATTTTTGAAAGGTCTTCATAACTTTACCTTGATTTGAACTCATAACCTTCATGGTCCTCCACCTGGCGGGAGGTTGATTATCATTATACCTTCACGTATTATCGAGAGGTTGATAATCTAAACTTAAACTTGAAACATAAATCCTCCACAACTGTAATTGTGAGGATTAAAGCACTCGTCAGCTTACTCTTGAGCTCTTGAAAGTGCTCTTCACACTTTGTAGTCCATTCATACTTCTTTCCTTTCCTCATAAGTGTAGTGAGTGGCGCCGCAATCTTAGCAAATCCTTCAACAAAACATCGGTAGTAGCCTGCTAAGCTAAGGAAACTACGTATTTCGGTGATGTTCTTCGGAGCTGGCCACTTGCTCACTACTTCAACCTTGGCCGGATCTACTGAAATGCCGTCCTTAGAGACCACATATCCTAAGAAATGAACCTTCTCCAACCAAAATTCACACTTTGTGAATTTTGCATAGAGCTGGTTTTGCTTTAAAATCCTTAAAGCAATCTTTAGGTGCTCCTTATGCTCCTCCTTTGATCTCGAATAGATCAAAATATAATCTATGAAAACAATAACGAATATGTCCAAATAGTCTTTGAATACTCGATTCATCAGATCCATAAAGGTAACCGGAGCATTTGTCAGTCCAAATGGCATGACGAGAAACTCGTAGTGTCCATATCGCGTACGAAATGTCATCTTAGGAACGTCTCCTTCCCTAATTCGGAGCTGATGATATCCTGATCGCAGGTTAATTTTCGAAAAAAAATTGAGGCTCCTTTCAGTTGGTCGAATAGATCGACAATCCTAGGCAACAGATACTTATTCTTAATGGTGATCTTATTCAATTCCCGATAGTCAATGCACATCCTAAGTGTGCCGTCCTTCTTTTTAATAAACAAGACTGGGGCTCGCCATGGCGAATAGCTCTGACGGATGAACCCTCGATCTAGGAGTTCTTGCAACTGAACTTGCAATTCCTTAAGTTCAGCAGGCGCCATCCTATATGGTGCCTTAGATACGGGTGCCGATCTAGGAAGTAATTCGATCTCAAAAGAGATCTCTCGCTCAGGTGGCAATCCTGGCAAGTCCTCTAGAAATACTTCCATGAAATCTTTGACTATCGGTACCTCTTCCGGCCTACTCTTGGTCTCTTGCGTCTTATCCACCATGTTGGCTAGAAATCTAATACATGTAAGACCCGAAATTTTGTAGACTTGTAATCTCCTTGTTCATAAGGAATTAGAGTCTAATTTATGTGTTTATGATGTGTTATATGAAAAATTATGAATAATAATGAGAAATTCATAATTTTATTTGAACAATGTTCGAGTCCTCATTTAATGATTATGAGACTCAATTGATGTTTTACGAGCCAAGAATGAGGTTTTTAAAGAAAAAAGAACGAAAAAGGATGAAATTTTACAAAAGTCAAAGGTTTGACCAAAAGTCAAAGGGTTGACCAAAAAGGTCAAAGGGTTGACCAAAAAGTCAAAGTTTGACCAAGACGGGTCACAACGTTGACTTCACAAGTATGATGAAGGAATATGGAAAGAATCTCCGAAAATGAAGTTTTATAAGCCATAAACCCACTCTAGAAAAATCAAGCACACCGAAATAGAATTAAGGGCAAAAAGGTCTCCGAAAAATTGGAGAGAGAAAGTTTTCGGTCCGAAATTACATGAAAGAATTTTTGGACCAAAATATAAAATGAGAATGCTCATCACAGTATTGGAAATAACTGTGGAGCACGAAAGGAGCTGTGAAGGAACGAAATGGCCAAACAAGGCATTGTGTGAGCTAGTGGAAGATGACATAAATTCCTTGACATCACCTTCCACTAACTCAAGTTGCACATGTGGACTCCCATTCCTCTCAAAAAAATTCGGCAACTAGATGGGAAAAGAAAAGAAATTGGTTTGGTTTTGGTAACTAATTGGTAATTCAATCCCAACCAAGCCAAGGACACATGCCCATGCTTGTGACCTCATTCTCCATTAACCAAAATTGAGCAAGTGAGTTGTCCTCCCTTCCCCCATATTCGGCTGAACAAAGAAATAGAAAGAAATGGGAATAAGACTAGACATAAAGCCCAAAATCAAGGAAAAAGTTGAACCACTCTTGTCCATCACTAGTCTCCCATTCCCTAGTCACTTTTGCTTAAAATAATGAGTCAAACCCATGCCTCTCTCCCTTGAAAATCCGGCTGCAACACACCCCTCCACTCCCATGTTCGGCAGCCCAAGGAAAAAAGAAAAAAAAATGAGAACAATACATGATACAAAGCCATGATTTAAGGGCCAAAAAGGGGGAGTTAGTAGGGGAAATTTCTAGGGATCTCTAGGGCCATTCATGGATTGCCACATATCCCTCTTTTCCCTCAATTTTCAGCAGCCCATGCTCTCTTAAGCTCCCTTGGATTCGGCCAGCTAGAAGGGACAAGAAAGACAATACTAAAGCCACATTTTAAGGCAAGAAAGCAACCACTTTGGTCATTCAAGAAAACCCTTCCATCCCTTGTGCTTTTTGTTGGAAAAAGTGAACCAAACCTTGCCATTTTCCTTGGGTTTGCTTGGCAACAAGAGGGAGAAGGAGAGAGAGAGAGATTCCAAGAGAAATTTTTGGGTTTTCCATCTCAAGGGTGCACGGTTTTGGGCAAGAAGAGAGAGAGCTAGAGAAAGCTTGAGATTTTGGTAAGTGTTGGAGCTTGTGGCCGACCAAGAGAAGGAGAAAAAGAGGTGAGTAACTCTTGACAAATTTTTGGATTTTCTCCTTGAAAGTGCTCGGTTTGGTGGTGTGAAAAAGCTAACCAAAAATCTCTTGGATCCCACTTTCTTGGACCAAATTCGTGAGTCACCAAGCAAGGAACACTTGAGAAAAATTTTGTGGATTTCTTCCAAGTGGTGGCCGAACAAAGAAGAGAGGAAAAAGGTAAGAAAAACTTGGATTTTCTTCTTGTGATTTTCGGTTTTAGAAGGAGCAACAAGAGCTAACAAAAATTTCTTGGATCTCATTTTTTTCTTGGAGAAGCCGTGGGACTAGAAGGCTAGAAGGAAGGAAGGAAATCTTTGGATTTCAAAACCCTAACTTGGGTTTGAGGTAAATCTCTTAAAACCATCTTGATTTTTGAGTTCCTTTTGAGTATTTTGATGTTGATTCAAGTGGTTTGTAAGGACATAAGTCCACTTTAATTTTCAGCCCCATTTGTTGGTGTGTGTGTGCTTGATTAAGGTTAGGGTTTTGGTTGGCTTGTTTTGTTATTTGCTTGCTTGATTTATGCTTGCTTGATGATGGATTTTTCATGCTAGAAATTAGGTTGTATGTCCCACAAGATAAGGCCAAAAATCTGCCAAGGCAGCCCCCCTTGATGCATGCTAGCTTAGGGTGAAATGTTGATGCTTGATGAGTTGTATGTAAAAGTTAGAACCAGGTAACCCTAGTCTTTTTAATTTTCGGATTTGGGTTACATGGGTTAAATGAGATGGATTTATGGGTTCTATGGGACGTTAGAAACGCTGCTTGATCTATCTATAAGCTCCCGATGTGATCGGTCGAGTTAATTTCCGCGAAGTAGGACGTAAACCGAAAATAACTCTCAAAGCTGCCAGTTCGGTTTCGAACCTGAGCAGTTTTGGAAAAATGAAAATATAAGGCCTTTAGAGGCCGAACGGGAAAAAACTTAAAACACGAAAGTTGCTCGGAACAACTTTTTCTAGAGGATGTCGCAAACAGAATCTCGAAATAAGGCTCAAACGGCCTCCGTTTTACCCAAAACCCGTGGCTGATTCCTGGGACGGTCTTCACCTAGTTTTTCAGAGTCAGCCCGTTTTCAAATAAAAACTGGTACTGATCTAGGCCGAACTGGATTTTTCTTAAAACATGAAAGTTTTAGCATTTTTCGAGGGCTACAACTTTTGTGAAGACAAGTTTTTCAAATTCTAAACCGATTTTTAAACTGGGCGTGATTTATGAAAGGTGTGCAGGGAGCCCGAAATCCTGCACATGAGATTCACGAAAATATTTTCTAGAAAAATTGTGAAGTGTTCTTAAACGGTTATTTTAGCTTCGGAAACCGTTCCAAAGGCGGTTTCCTGCCCCAAATGATTTTATAAAAGATTTTTTTCGAAAACCATGAATTTTAGAGGCTCGGGTTTGAAATTTCACATTTTTCCAAGAAGTAAAGAAAAGAGAGGGTTTCAACCAAGAGTTTACAAGTTAAAGAAAATAATGAGATTAAGCCAAAGTATTTTCTAATTAAAGGAGTTAGGATTTTCACAAGCAAAATGAAGGATTTTTGGAAGTTAATTACACAAGATTTTCCAAAAATAAGGAAGAGGAATTTTAAAGTAAAATTGGTAAGTAAACCGATTACGAACGGTAACTGGATATTATATCTGAGTTACAAACCCAAGGATAACCAAGGGTTGACAAAAGGTTGACCCAAGGTTTAATCAAGGTTAACCTTAAGGGTTACCCAATATAACCCTAAGGGATACCCACATGTATATTTGGACTAAAATTTAAAGGGTTAATGGAAATAACCCAATAACAAGGATGTATGAGCAAAGCCCAATAATAGAACAAGGATTTATCAAAACTCGAAAGAGACTGAGGATTAAGATGGCCAAAATGGATATCAAGTATAAGGGACATACAACCAAAAGTAAAGGTGAGTGTTGGTAGGTCACCAACACCTTACGAAAGGATCCTAATCCTATATTTTTGGTATATCAGGAAAGTGAATTGCCGTTGCCGACAAATTTAAGGAACGCAACTTTAAGGATACGGCACTAGAGGTAAGTACAAACCTCACCTGCAGTATGAAAGCTAGTAAATTATGTTCAAATATGTGGTTTTCAAATATGCTGCAAATTGTTGTGTGCTATATCTATGAAATGCCATGTTTTATAAAAAGTGCTGTTTTTGCAAAATGCTACGTTTTATAAAAAAAAGTGCTATTTTTGCAAAAGATTATGAAAGTGCTATATTTGTAAAATGTCATGTTTATAAAAATGTCATGATTGCAAATGCCATGAATGAAAAGAATGCCATGCCATGTTATGAATAAGATAAAAAGTATGTTATCATATAGTGACATCATAAGGTATGTTCACTAAGGATAAATAACATGGTAAGAAATCACAAGTAAAGTGTCGTACCGACCTCCCATAAGGTGGAGGATTTTTCATATTCAAGTAAAGGATTCACCTTCTCGTTGATGCGGGAGGGTGTAATCACCCAATGTTCCCAGAGCAGTTAGGGACCTTGCAACCCCTAACTGTATCTGGAGGCGCGCTAAATAAATGATGGTACGTACACTATGGGACCCATAAGAAAGATAAGTAAGTTAAAAAGAAATGCATAAATGGAACATAAATGGTTCACGCATATGCTTATGATGATGTATGTTTTTAAGATGTTTTATTTGTTTTGTGAGATTATGTTTGTGCTTACTGGGCGAAAGCTCATCAAGATATATTTCATACTGTAGGTAAGAAATCTGCAGCCTGAATGGTGGGCAGTGTAAGGACGATGTGGCGGCGGATGAAGGCAGTATGGATACCACTACGCATAGTTTCCGCAACCTATTTTTGAGTTAAGAAGTTTTGTATATAAGTATGTATGATAAAGACAAATTATGCTTTATAGTATTTTGGAACGAAAGACCTTAAGTAAACTTTTACTTAAGTAGTAGTGATATATTGCTAATGACAAATGCTTTTATAAGTATGTTTCAAAAAAAAATTATTCCTAATTTCAAGTAAAGTTAAGTAAGTAAGTAAGGCGTGACGGCCCTACGTAGTAAGGGGGCGTCACAATACATCCTTCTGCCAACAATTTTCTAGCCTTCAATACAGAAATGAACATCTTCGGCTGTTTTGGAGTCGATCCTCTAAAAATAAACTCCTCGAAAATTCTGATAATTCTAAGTGGCTTTTCTTAAAATCCACCATAAATCCATAATGGTCTGTTTATGTTCCCATTTTTAATACTTTAATGGGATCATGTCTTTTATACAGAACCATAATCTTACTTCTATTTCATCTTAATTCATACCTCATATACTCGTACTTTCATACTTATCATTATACTTTCCTCGTACTTTCATATCCTATCATCATATTTTCATATCTTCATCATATCATCTTACTTATCATCATACTTTCATCATACTTTCATTCTTTCATATTGCATCACAAGAACTATCTTCATAAAATTTCTTAGCAAGTATATCATATAACTTGCTATATTTGAAAAGCATATATAACTTTTCCATACTTGAAAAGCTTATTGTATCTTTATATTTAATATACTTCTTTTTAACTTTATTTGAGGGCTCAGCGAATATATCATATTGAAAATATTTTTCTTTCAATTTAGTTGAAGCTGGGGACCCTCTAGTACAATGTTAATCTTGTGCTATTAGAACCCTTTTCCTTTCATGATGGCCCTTATCTTGGAACTTTATTCCTTAAGAATTCGGCCCCTTATATAACATGATGGCCCCTTTTTTGGAACTTTATTCCTCAAGGATTCGGCCATTTACATAACATAACATGAGTTGGTTCGAATAAGCATAAGATCAAGCACCATACATGAAAATAACTTCTTTAAATCTTTTCCATATTATTCATGGAAAACAATAATAAATAATATTATTGAAAACATTTTTCTGTTCGAGTGATGCAATAGAAGACATACTTGATTCAACCAGCTACTTATTAGCCAGCATAAACTTCTTTTTTTGCCTTTAGCATTTCCTTTAAAGCATAAAGGCATAATCTTAGCATAGCATGGCATATCTTAGCATAACATAGCATATCATAGAAACGTGTCATATACTTGAAAATAGCTTACTATCTTTCATACTGTAGGTGAAAAGCCTGCAGTCTAGATGATGGGTATTCGGACGGTGCAGCAAATGAAGGGCGGTGTGGGATACCACTACGCTAAATTATTCCGCAAGTCTTTTGAACAAAAATATATGTGTGTATATATATCTATACATAATAGGATGAATGATGTTATATTATATATGAAGTTGAAAAATCGAAACATTTAAAAAGTATGTATGGGTTTTATTATGATAAACAAGTATTGTATGTATAAGAGAAAAGTACTTATTGACTAGTCTAAATATTTATTTGTGTATGTTGAAAAAAAAAATTTACTCTCAAATTTTCAAGTAAGTTATAGTTAAGTAAGTAAGGTGACGGCCCTACGTAGGTCGGGGCGTCACACCACAAGGGCGGGTTTGGTCCATGATTTGAGTTAGATTGGACTGACCACCCCAATCACTCCATAGTTGCGTGCCACGGTAGGTACACTCATGTTATGCAAGGGGTCTAAAAATATGCTAATATAAGAAAGCATACACTAGTAAAAATTGTGGATTACATGATGGTTATTAACCATTATGTAAAGTTTACACAACGATTAGACAACTATCGTGTAATCCACTATCGTGGACGATACCATGTCGATTTTTTAACCATCGTGATATTTCAATATTGCATGAGGGTTTACACCGTCGTCAAATTAAGAAATACAGGTAGCAAACTCGCAAAATTGAGAATTTTAGACGATGGTTTTGAAGCGAAACCGTCATGTACTGCATACATTAGACAACGATTTTGAAACAAAACCGTTGTGTAATGACAATATTACATGATGGTTTTAGCTCAAAATCATCATGTAATGGCACACATTACATAACGATTTTGAGCCAAAACCATCGCGCAATGTGTGTTATTACGCGACGATTTTGGCTTAAAACTATCGTGTAATATGCTCTATTACACGATCGTTTTGTTACACGATAGTTTTGACTCAAAATCATCGTGTAATATGCCCTATTACATGATGGTTGCATATTACACGATAATTTTGTTACACAACGGTTTTGGCTCAAAACCATCGTATAATATGCCTTATTACACAACAATTTTGACTCAAAACCGTCGTGTAATGTGTGCCACTACATGACAGTTTTGAGCCACATTACATGATGGTTTTTGCTCAAAACCATCATGTAATGCAGCTTGAATTTAAAAAAATTGGCATTTATTGGTGATTTCCCACTGGTGGCCTAACCTATGTGTTATCCAAGACACGATCCAAGATACGATTGACAAGATATTAGCTACATTGTATCAAAGTAAAAATACGTACCATATATTACATTATAAGTTCACATATCATAATTAATGAATTGCATTGCATGGCTAGCCTATTCTTCCCTAATCAAATCCAAATCATCAGAAGTAAAAAATTATTTACTTTTAAGTACGTCAATTCCATTCAACACTATATCCCTCATAAAACCTAAAACAAAATATTTACATTCAACACTTCCCTCTTGGAGAGGACAAGGACGATCTGAAATTTTCGTTCTATAGTCTCGTCTCTTTCTAATCCCTTTTCTGGTTATAAGCTTTTAATCCATTAGGGCCCTAGAAAGTTTGTAAAATTCAAAATAATTAAGATGCATATAATTAAGATTAAATCAAAAATTAACATATGAAAATTGACTTACATTTTCATTAGATTAGTAAAATCCTCTCGTTTCTTCTCTCGAAAAGGATCAAAATAAAGAACTAGGTCCTCTCATTGGGTCAATGATTCCCAAGACCCAATGTCTCCCTCTGTTATGTGGCACAAGATAAAGTTGTCCTTTTGGTGCGTCACGCAAACAGGCAACAAGAACATCGGCTCGTTCTCTCAAGCCCCCATCTGGAGTATCTACTCTAACCGGTGAGATCAAAGTTGGAGACACAAATACAAACTTCTTAGCTTGCCTGTTAATCCTACATAGTTCCTCCAAATATAGGTATGTCAAAACCCGTGATCGTGTATGTTATTGGGACCTCTATTTGATTACCTTCACGCATGGAACTATGTGCATAATAAGGCAAAGACCTCATCTCCATGTTCATTTTATTGAAGTCGAACAAAGCTTTATGTCGTTGCACATCTTATTGTACCTCACTTCGAGAGTTGATCGGTTTTTTTCTAAGCTTTTTTTGGCATTTGTTTCCCTCAGCTACTTGGTCAAGAACGTGACTAGGCCCTCGACTCGCCTTGTTCATACTCGTGTTGAGCTCAATTAATGTTTTAGGCCAAAGTACAAACCTATTAATAGCCTCTTCCATAGTTCTTGCCTCATACGTCGGAACAGGTAATGCTGTTTTTTTAAATTTTGGTACATTTATTGACACAAGCACGTTCCCTTCAACCAGTGGAATCCCATGGACCGTAGTAGTGGGAAGGCTCTCCAGCTATGCTCTTCCAAACGCAACAAGCAACTGTCCACCATAAAGTTCATAAAAAATATAGAGCTTACACTCTTAACTATCGACCGGCATTGTTGGCGGATTAGACACTCTAGGTTGTTTTTCTTGGATAAAGCAATTAGCCTTGAAACTATTATGTTGGTCAATGGTTGGCATATTCTCTTGGTCAAACGATGGGTCCACATCTTTCTTGGCACATAAACCACACACCAAAACCTTTAATTTTTCTATTTCACGTCTCATTGACAGTACTTCATTATCTCTGTTCGAACTTTGATTTAGGTTGAAGTACTGAGACTGCTTTATGGACTTTGATTGCCCACGGATATGTCCTGGGTGTTCGGGTCTGGATAATGATTTAGTCAATACATCAGTAGTGCCAATTGATTCAAAAGTGCATTGGCTCTTCTTCGTGTTGTACTGCATTTACAGGATAATTAAAAGAACACATTATAAATAAAAGTGTTATAAGTGGCTCTAGTGATGAAGAATTTATTGTTAATTAGTAAACTTACTATCAACTCGCTAATTGTTTTACATGATGGATCCTTCAACTCTCCATCTAAGCCTGTCTATGAATCTAGCCACAACCCATCTCTTTTTTCCTATTTTCCAGTCTCTTTAAACTGTAATTTAACATCGTTAGTATACATGAATAATTAAACAAATAATTGGCCTACGATTTATTACAAACAAAATTTAATGACATATTTTTCTCTAGTCAAGCTTTCTATATCCGTCTCAGCTTACTCTCGATGTGCATTCGTTATTGATCCTTATTTCACTTCCACGATCCGAAAGTTGTTGGAATTGTGAGGATGTTCTATACTAAACGAATTTCACCCAATCCTCTTCTTCAATATTAGGATAGTTGTCAATAACTTTTTTAGGCCGTGTTCACACACTATCTTTTGTTACAAAGTCCTCGACAAACGTCTTATAAAGATCATGTCAAAAATGCATTGTAGCTTCACCCCATGATTTTAAACAAATACTCTGAAAGCAATCATCCACGGTGAAAGAAGTAATAATTTCCTTCCAAATTATTTCTTTCAATCCGTCTAAATCACGAGATCTTCAATCTTGTATCCATATTGGAATGTGCTCTCGAGCGAGCACACCAATCCAGCTCATCAATTTATCACCGTACTTCTCTTTCGGTTGTCCTTTCTCGTCAGAGGTCACTTCAATTCGTTCACCTCTTTTCCTTGTCATATGGACGCGTTTCATTAAAGTTGCCATTCGCTTGCCATCAGCATTAGGATTAAATGGGTTTTTTCTTCGTGCTCATCCCTTTTTGCAATTTTCAACTCTATTTTGGCTTATTTTTTATTCCAACACTCACCTATATTTATTGGAACACAAATACAAAAAACCAGTATGGCAGACCAATATAATCAAATCAAATTAACATTAACTACCAATAACATTAACAAAACCAAGCACAATACACGACAAATTTAAAATGGCAAAAAATTGCATAAGCAATTCATGTACTAATTTCACCAATAAAAAGCCTAAAACCATGTTATTATCCAAAACAAAAGTCTATTTTGACATTTCATCGAGCATGTAATGTGCGGAAAAAACCGTGTTGAAAATTGTGTGTAAAGTGCCAAAACTATGCACAAAAGATTCGTATACAAGGAGCAATAACTAAAAACCGAGCACACTACACTAGAATTAAATTTCATGTGATCATCCAAAACAAAAGTCCATTTTGACATTTTATCGAGCATGTGGTGTGCAAAAAAAAAAAATCGTGTTGAAAATTGTGTGTAAAGTGTCAAAACCGTGCACAAAAGATTTGTGTACAAAGAGCAACAACTCAAAACCGAGCACACTACACTAGAATCAAATTCCCTGTGATTATCCAAAACAAAAGTCTATTTTGACATTTCATCGAGCATGTAGTGTGCGGGACAAAACCGTGTTGAAAATTATGTATAAAGTGCCAAAACTGTGCACAAAAGATTCGTGTACAAAGAATAACAACTCAAAAACTGAGCAAACTACACTAGAATCAAATTCCATATGATTATCTAAAACAAAAGTCCATTTTGACATTTCATTGAATATATGGTGTGCGGCAAAAAACCGTGTTGAAAATTGTGTGTGAAGAGCCAAAACCATGCACAAAACATTCATCTTCAAAGAGCAACAATAAAAAAAAAAAAAAAAAACATTCAAACAACACTACAAATTACAATCTAAGTAAGTTATTAAAGCATTGTGTGTTTATACTTTTGATAGAAAACAAGAAATTAAGTAATATAGAAGTCACCTTACTTTTCTTTGAAGAAAAATAGTCACGGTCATGATGGGAACACCAGGAGAGAGTGGTAGTGGCGATGGTGGCGGTGGAAAAAGGAGAGAGGTTATGGCGGTGGTTTGGGAAAAAAAAAAAGAGTGATAGGCAGTGGCGGTGGCAGCAGTGTCACCGAAGATTAAAAGAGATGAGAAAGCGGTGGCGCGGTTGGCGGGCAGGCGAAGGAGGGGGTAGGAGAAAAGTTTGAGTTATTTAGAGGATTAAAGATGAAAATAATGATAAATGAAGAGGAAAGTGTATTTAAGTGAAGGGTTTACAAGCGTATTTCAAAGCACGAAATTTTAAAATTTTCGGAGGATTACACGACGGTTTTGTCCAAAAACTATCGTATAAACCTAGTACACTTTTTTCAACTCAGTTTTTTTTTCTCTTGTCATCCCACGGCCTAATATCCGTGTGTTATTTAAAAAGTGACCCAAACAAACATATATAGTATTGATCCATGTTCAATATTAAGGTTCAATATAGATCAAGTACCATAACAAAATAAATCTAATACATCTTGAATTAAAATAAAATAGTAATGATGTACAAATTAAATGACAAAATGTTCAAGTTTTACTCTTTTTATTCTTTGCTTTCTCAACACGTGTCCATTCAATATCGGGTCAAAGCATGTAAGAAACATCATCATCGAATTCATCAATCTCCTTAATTAGTGGTAATCCCTTTGTGAATGATGGAATGTCAAAGCAATCTTCCTCATCTTCTTGACCATCACGGATCATTTTTTGCTTCATCGGCACAACTAAGGACAACTCTAAATTGTTGGAATCTGTTGTGTAAAATACTTGGATTGGTTGTGATGCCATAATAAATGAATCATTTTTATATCTCAATCGTCTAAAGTTCACCATTGTGATTTCATCACTGTCAATCCTGATATAATTATTGTCGGCCCACTTGCACTTAAAGAGTGCTACTTGAAATCCACAGTAATCAAGTTCCTGAATATCTTCAATGAGACCGAAGTAGTTCATGGTTTCATAGACTGGATTCTTATCATTTGCAGATGAAATATGCATGGCCTTAGCACGAATACTAGCACCACTATGTTGAACGAGATGCTTCTCATCTCTTTTGCGAGTATAGAATGTAAAACCATTAACGAAGTATGATGTATACCATGTAACTATCATCAACGGCCCTCTAGCGAGGTTTATTAAGTCTTGGGAAAAGCCGTCTTTTTGAAAGACATGTCTTTGTATTTAGAGACAAAAGGTTCGATTGTGTTCATTTTGCAACCCCTTTTCATTTCTTCCTTTTCTTGGATTTGTATCTCTTAATTCCTATAGGTGAACCTCAACAACAGGCTCCACTTCAATCTTATTATATAAAGTATAGAGACAAGCTTGCTCCCATTCACATCGATTTACCAATGAAAGAATGCTAATGGATAGTTCTTTCGAGTTAATGTTTTTAGTCTTTGACAACCCAATCGCTTCCGCGTTGGACAAAAATTCGGAGCAAAATTGAACCGATTCCTCTGCTATGTAGCTTTATACTATACATCCTTCCGACCTATTTCGGTTATTGACATAACCCTTCAAAACCTTCATGTATCTTTCAAAAGAATACATCCATCTCAAGTACACCGGTCCACATAGCTTAACTTCCCGTACTAAGTGCACCGTTAGATGAATCATTATGTCAAAAAAGGATAGTGGAAAATACTTCTCAAGCAAGCACAATGTCTTAACCAACTTTGATTGTAGTGAATCTAGTGTAAATGTGTCACGACCCGACTTACCGCCTCCAAAGATCCACTGCGGTGTCCGACCGCGCGAACCTGTGGTTGGGTTCGAGTCGCGACATTTACTTAACTTACTTGTCTTGCTTGTTTTAAAAAAATAAAGTTACCCAAATTTTAGAGTAAATTTTTTTTTCTTCTTTTCTAAAATTTGCTACTAAAAACTTGTATTGCGGAAATCATAAAACTTTAAATTCTATTAAAGCATAACTTAAAACTGTTTTTCTTTTATAAAACTCTTACTTTTCTTATGTACTCACTCGAGTACCTAGCTTTCACCTATGAGGAAAGCTAGCATACATACATATCTTAACTTAAACATACATGCATACATACTGAATGAAATGAAAACACATTTTCTTTTAAACGCCTTTCGGAAACCCCGCAGCAGTCCATACCCACATTTCACATTCTGTTGCGCCATCTATCCACAGCTTGTTCAGGAAGTGCCGGTAGGAACCTTACCTACAGCATGAACATAAACAATGAGCTAAAAAGCTCAGTAAGCACAACATCCTATCCGCATGCAACTAATGCACAACAACGTGAACCAATTATGATTTATTATTTAAACTCATTTATGGTTTCTATACTGAATTTATCTTATCTTATCTTGCTTACTATAACATGTGTGTATGTACTTCGGTACGTAACCATGGAGTGATTGAAGGCGGTCCGACCATACCAACTCAAACCATGAAGCACAAAGCTTAACATGGAGTAGTGGAGGCAGCCCTTCCATGACAATCAAACCATGAGACGTGCCGTTTTAACTTACCACAGAGGCAACGTCAGTACAACACAGCATGTCCTACTGTCTTATCTCTTGTCTTACCATCTGACTTATTTTTAGTGGACATGCTTCGTGATGCCATAAAAATTTAACATAAACATAAACGTGCATCTGCATACATAAACTTATCCAAACATACATACATACTACATGGCATACTTAATGCATACATACATAACACATAAACACCTTGCATACATAACACATAACATACATAGCACACTTAACACATAACATACATAACATACTTAACATGCATACATAACGTGACATACATAACATGCATACATACGTGAACTTGAACATACCCTACATGCATACATAACATGACATCCTAACATGCGTTCATGTCGTAGGCGGAGTTGTACTTACCTTTCCGTCATATGTGCTTGACTGATTGTCCCATCCTAGTGCTGTTCCACTACTGGTACAGCTGCAGATTCTGCCTGCTTGACATAGGACAGACTCTACTTAATATCGTGAAAAAAAAGTAGGTAAACTAACCAACATGTCTACATGATTCTTGGTTGTATGTCCCTTGACGTGCAAAGCGTCTATTATGGTTACTCTCGGTAACCTAGCATGCTAAGCTCATACTAACCTCTAAGGGTTACTAATCTATATCGGAAATTATCGGGTTATATCTGATAACCCTTTATTTAGCTTAACGGTATCCCTCAGGGTTACTTTGGATAACCCGTGAGGATAAACTAACTTAAAGCTACGAGTTAACCAAAAGTCAACAAAAGCCAACCTTCGTCAACTCTGGTCAACTATGGTCAACCCCCTCGGGTCAACCTCTAGGGTCTCGGGCTTGACCCGGCAACTCGAGTCTAACACCCGATTACTACACGTGAACTAATCGTATGCTAAAAACTTTGCTTAAAAATCTTATTTCCTTTATTGGAAAACACTTAGGGAAATAAATCCCAAGATTCACATCTTGTGTAAAAATTCATAACTTGTGTCATAAAATCCAAATCCTTGGTTTTATGTTTTGTAAATTCATTTTAGGTCAAAAACCGTCTTTGGAACGATTTTCGTGACCAAAAGACTTGTTTAAGATAGAAAATCAATTTTTCTAAAATCATTTGTTGAAATTGTGGTGCAGGGATTTCGGATTCCCTGAGCACCCTTCATAAAACAATTTTTATCTTAAAATCGGTGCGTAATCTCAAAAATTTTTCTTCACGAAAGTTCTAGCTCTCGAAAAATGCTAAAACTTTCGTGTTTTACAAAACTCCTAATTCGGCCTAGATCAGTACCAGTTTCGAGTTGAAACTGGCTGATCCTGAAGCTAACGGGTCTGGGGGACGTGAATGCTTAGCCACGGGTTTTATTATTTTTGAAGGCCATTGGAGCCTTATTTTGGAAAACGACCCACGCTGTCCCCTAGAAAAAGTTGTTTTGGACAACTTTCATGTTTTACGTTTTCCCAAATTCGGCCTCTAAGGGCCTGTTATTTTCCGTTTACGAAAACTGGGTAGGCTTGAGCCGAACCTACCAGTTTTCGGTTCACTTTCATTTTACACGTCCTAAATCGCGAGCTAACTCAACCGATCACTCGGGAGCCTAAATCAATCACATGCAGCGTTGTCTAACGTCCCACATGCTTTGGACATGTCACCCCACGTGGTCATGCAAACCAAACCGGAACTTACTATCCTAGGCTTGCATTGTATCTAAGGTTGCATACACATGGGTTCGGCACCAACAAGCCAAACCAAACTAAACCTAGCATCCTAGCTCATGAGCCACACTCGGCTGCACCATAAACAGGGACATAACCAACCAATTTTTCATGCAAACCATGCACACAAGCAAGCATAAAACCATAGCACAAAATCAGAAAATCATGCAAGGCTAACTAGCTAAACATGCACCCAAATCAAGCCTTACACCCTAGCATACACATAACTGAAAATTAAATGAGCTTATGCTCTACATCACTTGCATAAATACACATTAAATTCCCAAATTTAATGCTTGAATCTAAAGCTAGGGTTAGGGTTTATACCTCACCAAAAATCCGGAATTGGTTCCTCCCATGGAGCCGAACCCTTGGTTGCATGGCTGCTCCACCTTGGCTGCCTCCTTGCAGCCGAACTTCCACATACCAATTGGACTCCAAATTCTCAGCCATGCACACATACAACATACACATAAATTTCCATTCAATCTTGCATGAAAATAGTCTAGGGTTTGAGAGATTACCAAGACTTACTCATAGGTTCTTGGAGCCGAAAATTTATCTCCTTGTTGGCTGTTCTTGCTCGCTGTTTTGGCTCACCAAAAGCCCCCAAAAATTGTCACCAACTTAGGTGATCCTCTTGCAGCCATGGCCGAACCTTCTTGCTGCCAATACCCATGAAATTTTCTCCAATTTTTTCTGCACCATGCAGCCGAATCCAAGCACACACCATGCACCAAAAAGTCACTTGGCTCCATGGTTGGTTGCTTCCTCACCAAGCTCGGCCACACACCTTGGATTGGCTTGAAATTTTTTTCTCACTTTCTCTCTTCTCCATGCACGGTTTCAGCTCACAAAATCTGGAAAAATTTTCCAGATTTTGTTCTTGTTTCATGCTCCAAAAACCGAGCACACTAAAGATGGCTCACACAAGATTTCCAACTTTTCTTGCTCTCTTTTTCTCTTCCTCTCCCTCACGGATTTTCTGCAGAGAATTGGGCAGGGGTTAGCTGCCTTTCTTCATTAATTTCTGCAGTCGAAATGGGTCTCTATTTATAGACCTCTTGACAACTTTTGAAAATTAGATTTTCCACCCCAAAAGTTTCCAACTTTTGGCCTTGTGTCCCAAGATATGGCCGGCTGGTCCCAGCTCATTAGCAGCTCATCTACAGCTGGAAAAGGTGATGTCATGGCTGAGCTCATGGCTTACGTCACAACTTTTCAAAAATTACATTTTTGCCCCCAAAAAGTGGAAATTCTTGCAAAAATGCCCTTTAGGTGTCCGATTGTTCTAAAAATCAACACACCCATCCTATTTTGTGATATAAGCATCTTGGTAACTTCATACGCTCATTTCGTCAATTTTTTAAAATTTACACTTTTGCCCCCAAAAGTGAAAATTTTTGCATTTTGGCCCCTAAACTTCAAAAATGGCCTAATGCTTGCTTTTCAATCCAATATCATTCTTTTCATGATTTTATGTGATTTTCTTCCATTAAAATCACATATTTTCAAAATTTACATTTTTGCCCCGAAAGACAAAATCTTTACATTTTCGCCCCCGAAAATGACTATTCCTTAATTTCTTCTTGCAAAACATGTTATTTCCTTATTGTGGCCTCATCTAACGACGTCTCGTGGCGTACTTCTCATATTTTTCAAAATTTACATTTTTGCCCCCAAAAATGAAAATTTTGACATTTTTGCCCTTTGACCTGGATTGGTCTTCTTGGATGATTTCTTGACCAAATATAACAGTCTAGCCTTAACTAATGCTAGGGGTGCTTGATTTCTATGGTATTTCTTATTTTCTACTGTCTACTTGGGCTATCTCGCCCATACTGACATATTTTACAGTATTTTCTCATACTGCAGCATTTTTCACTATCGAGTCAACTGTTGACCACTTTTGGTCAAACTTTGACTTTTTCGGTCAAAGTTGACTTTTTCGGTCAAACTTTGACTTTTTCGGCAAAACGTCCCTTATCGCCCTTTTCGCCCAGAAAAGGCGTTTTCTAACCTTAAAAATCTATTCTGAGTCTTATTGAGCCGTAAGACTCCGTAAAACGTGTGAAAAACTCTTAACTGAGTTTTTCCGCAAACATATCATATATGCTCATAATTCCTTTTTAGAAGGAAAAATGGCAACAGGAATTTCTAGGTATTACATTTTGCAGCTCATATGGATGGGAACTTGATGTTCTCAAAGGATGTTAAGGGTTCGAACCTTGGCATCAACAACCCGCAGAGGAAGGACGCTTGCGTGAACTCTGAGATGGGTTGGGGAGCCTGATCTGCAGATCTGTTAAGGTGGCCCACACAGGTGGTCACTACAAAATGTATATATTACCTTGGAGCATATCGAATTGAAAAATAAGCATAACTTGGTAATTGCAAATCTCACATCCTTCATTAAAACTCCTTGCAAGGCAAGCAGTAATAATTGTTGCATCAGGATATGACAATCATGCATTGTCATTCCAATCAGCCTCAAATCCTTCATAAACACCAACCTTTTGAATTTGGAAGAATACCCATTGGGCACTTTTACAGAAGCGAGCCACTCACAAAGCTTTCTTTTTTCTTATCTTTTCATAGGGAGCAAATTAAGTCTAATCTTCAAATCCTTAAGATCCAACCGTGCCTTTTCACTATCTTTGCTCTTATTAGGAATGTCAAGCAACTTACCCACTATTGATTCACAAACGTTTTCTCAATATGCATCACATCCAAGCAATGACGAACGAAAAGTAACCTCTAATATGGAAGTTCGTAAAAGATTGACCTCTTTTTCCAAGGTCCATCAACCACCGGATCTTTGTTACTCCGTTTTCTTTTCCCGAGCACTACTTCAAATCTTTAATTATCTCAAAAACATCTTCACCTGTCAAAACCAGAGGAAGGATTCTTTCTTTGGTATTACTATCGAAAGCCTTCTTTTGTTTGCGGTATCGATGATTTTTTGGTAAGAATCTCCTATGACCAAGCTAAACAGTTTTCTTACCATTCTTCAACCGGATAAAAGATGTTTCTTTCATGCAAACGAGACAACTAGTAGAACTCTTTACTGAATAACCAGATAGGTTTCCATAAGTAAAAAAGTCATTAATTATCCACATCAACATTGTACGGAGTGTGAATGTCTCTTATTCGTAAGCATCTCTAATTTCGATCCCATTTTCCCACAAGCTCTTTAGATCATCAATTAGTGGTGTCAAGTACACATCAATGTCATTGCATAGTTGTTGAGGACCAGAGATCAATAAAGTCAACATCAAGAACTTCTGCTTCATGCTCAACTTCGGAGGGAGATTGTAATTGACAAGTATGGTGGGCCAAGTACTATGCCTACAACTCATATTACTATGTGGGTTTATTCTGTCCGTTGACAAATTAAGACGTAGATTCCATGGTTCCGTACTAAATTCAGGATGATCGACATTAAAGTCTTCCATTGTGGTGCATTGGCTGGATGTCTAAGCATGCCATCTTTAACACGTTTATCATGGTGCCAAATTAAATTCTTGACATGATCGGCATTATGGAATAAACGCTGCAGATGTGATGCCAGAGGAATGTACCATAACACTTTTGTCAGCACTCCTTTGTTACAATTTGTTAGCTTTTCGCCCTTTTTCCATCTTGACTCCTTATAAATCAGGCATTCATTCAAATCATCATACCCATTTTGGTAAAGGACGCAATCATTTGAACATGCATGAATTTTTTCATATTCTATTCCCAAAGTGCTCAACGTTTTCTTAGCTTCATACATACTAGCCGGTATTTGATTATCAGCCGGTAGAACATCTTTTAGAAATTCTAAAAGAGTCGTGAAACTAGAATTTGTCCACCCTCTTGATGCCTTCATGTTTCATAATTTGATCACTACGGATAATTTTGTATATTTAGTCCACCCGTCATATAAGGGCATATCGACATCATTCATCATTGCATCAAATAACTCCAGACGATGTATAAACTGTTTTTTCAAATTATTAACCATATCAAACAAATTATCTCCTATATTTTCCTCAACAATAGGTTTTTTTTCCCTTGTTATTTGATGTTGGATTCAAACAAATTTCACTGTGTAAATACTATATTTGGTACGAACAAATAATCTCACGGGCAAGCAAATGTCTTCTAACTTCATCAACTGAATGAGATCTATGATTTTGCAATCCACAAAAGGACATTGAATCGTATCATTTTTCATGTGAATTTTGACAAATGACAAAATTTCTTGAACACTATCTCGATATTTTCTAGTCAATATATTAGTCCACATCCATTTTTGATCCATTTGTAAGAACCCGGCCTAAATCAAAATTAAAGATCATACAATTCATTCCATAATCAAGTTTTAGCAATTAAAATAACACATATTAAGCTGTTGAAATAATTTAACAAATCATACATTCAAAAAAAAAAAAAAAGAAAAAAAACTGAGAATGTATCGTTTTAGATATCTAAAATATCTACGATTCATCAATACAAATTAAATAACTTAAAAGAGTAAGTAATAATCACTATTTACAAATAATGACTATAAGAGAGTGTTGATTTGGTGGACAGTGACAGCGGAGGATCTGGTTTCGCATGTCTTAGTGATGTTTTTTGCAGTTGCCGAACTGTTCTGTAAGATAAAAAGAAGGCTAGTAGGGATTGTAAAAACCGAGAATTACACGACGGTTTTAGAAAAACTGTAATGTGATATCGTGTTTATATGATGGTTTTCTCAAACCGTCATGCAATCTTGTTTAAGACTACGGTTTTACAAAAACCGTCGTGCATTTTTCGTCGTCTAAGCCAACTTTTGTAGTAGTGATAATTGATTTTCTTAAGAAAGCATAATTGGTTCATGCATTTTTTATTAAGATTGAGTCTCATAATACTTATAAAAACTCAAACATACTCTAACAATCAAATCAGATCATGAGCTTCATGTTGATATACATGATTCAGACTTGGATTTTCCTTTATATATAAGAAAATCACAAGTTCATCAAAATTTTTGGATTATTACAAAAAGTAAAATAATATCAACGCGAGATAAACTTAAAAGAACGAGACTTTTCGTTTGGTATAAGAGAAGAAAAGAAACAAAATGTCTAATCTTTTACATGTTGCAATTAGTCTTTTAAAGGAGATTAAAGTTGCGATGAGAAATTTTCTTTGGACGCGATGCATTTCTAAAACCAAACTTGTTTTGATTGCATGGGCAAAATCTTGTGTACATACAAAAGAAGATGGTTTAGGTATTCGATCTCTTCGGGCTGTTTACTTGGGTTTCACTTTAAAGCTTGCTTGGCGTGCTTGGTGGGTTATGACACAGAGCACGTTGGCGAGTAATTTCCTCTGGAGGATCTACATCCATGATTTTAGTAGACCAAGAATGGGTCCTTTTGCCTCCTCTGTTTAGTCAGCTATTAGAAATGCTTACACAAACTTGATAAGACTCTGGATCGCTAGTTCTAATTCGAAGGTCAATTTTTGGACAGACAACTGGATTGGATTTTGATTTCAAAAATTAACATTCCTGAGGGAATGAGATTGTAGGCGAAAGTTATTGACCTACGAACTCATGATAAATGGAACGTACTAGATAATTTTCAAAATCTTTTCCCAAGTGTCTCGCACGACATCGATCATGTTTTTGTGGTAGAAGGATTTGATGATGAGCTCATTTGGATGCCCTGTTCGACTGGAAAGCCTCAAACTAAAGATTTCTATGATTATGTCAGACCAAGAAATGCGACTTCTAATTGGGGTGCAAAAATTTGGAGAAAAGGTATTCAGTCAAGAAAATTGATTTTGGTTTGGAAGCTTCTTAATAAGAAATTAGCTACTGAAGACATCCTTAAGGTTTGGGGATTTATCTTAGCTTTGAGATGTTGACTCTGCTGTAATGAAGAAGAATCAATGGAGCATACTTTTCTCAATTGTTCTTTCTCGAGACGTATATGGAATCACATTGAGGATCTTTTTGGCATTAAAATTGACCTCTCCTCCGACATTGAGAAGCTTTGCATATGGCTTTTAAACTGAAAACTAGCACCCAGATTTTCACGATATGGATAGCATCAATCATTTCCACTCTTTGGATGATATGGAAGACTCGCAATGATGCTATCTTTAAAGAAAGAGATCCATCAATTTATCAAGCTTTAATCTGCATTCACAATAGCATGCGAGAAGCAAACGATCTTGAAAATGGTTGCACAAAGAATTCTATTTTGCATTTTTGGTCGTATCAAAGGTAGACTAGCTAAAGCTCTCTCGATTGTTGAAGTGCAATGGAAAGCACCAGATATAAGATGGATAAAGATAAACACCAATGGGTCTGCAAATGGATCTCCTAGAATGGCGGGTTGTGGTGGCATTTTTCGGACTTATTGTGGTTTTTGCGAAGGATACTTAGCTCATCTAGTTGGCATTGCTTTGGCTTTTGAAGCTGAGTTGATGGGTGTCATATCCACAATAGAATATTCGAAGCTTTACAGTTGGGATAAACTTTGATTTGAAAGTGATTCTATTTACATTGTTGATTTGTTGCATAAGAAATGTATCACTATCCCCTGCAAGTACAGGATCAAATGGATTAGTGCTCGAAGTTTTCTAGCAACTATCACTTACAGAGCAACACATTTTTCAAGAAGGAAATGTAGTTGATGACAAGCTCGCTTCACATGGTACTCACCCAAGAAATACATAATGGTGGTTCTGGCGTCTGGACTTTGTTCCAATG
>CM046376.1:14658747-14699248 GCA_025413485.1 Ficus microcarpa
AGCTTAAGATTAATCTCACTGGATTGCCAAACTATTGCTTTCGACCTTTTAGGAAAATTTACATTCTTTTTCCCTATAGTCTTTTGCCATTGGGGTGAGTTGAAGGTTATTAACGAGGTATATTTGGAGATGCAATCAAAGTTCAAGTCTTGGCTCTTACTTTTGGGATCATCTTCTGTCAATTTGGGTTCAGAATTATAAGTTTGGATTTCGAATTATAAGATTGAGATTTTTCTTTGACTTATATTATTATGGTCTGCCTACATGCAGCTTATTTTTTTGGCTCTTGCATGCGTATTTTTTTGTTTTAATTTCTCCTCTAAACTTTTTTTAATTTTTATTTTAAGAAAATAAAAATAGAATGGCAAAGTGATGAGAGTACTAGAGGGGTGCTAACATAGTCGGAATGTTTTGGTGCATCCACTGATTCCTATTACCATCATTTATTTAAAAAAAAAAAAAGGATTAATCAACTAAATAACTGAAAAAAAAAAAAAAAAAAACAAGGACCAGATAACTGGAGATGGAACAAAATAGCAAGAAATGTAAAGTGCTCAAAAGTAAGTAAAGAACTAAAAAATAAATACGAAATAAAAGTAGCACGTAATTTTATTAACTGCTAATTGAATTCCATTGGAAGAAAATAACAACAAATGTAAAGTGCTCAAAAGTAAGTAAAGAACTAAAACATAAATACGAAATAAAATTAGCACGTAATTTTATTAACAGAAATTTATACTACAAACATAATTCTAATATTTGGGGTTTGTAGCTCAATAGCCGGTGGATTAAGTTCTTGATCTTGTTCTTTTGATCCAAAAAGTAAAAATAAAAATAAAAATAAAGAGAGAGAGCTCTAGAGTTTTAGAAGGTATTTGGAGTCGGATCTGGGATTCAGAAAGTTTGAATCGTAATCTAAGAGAAGAGATGAGAAAAGAATGGCTAAATAGCTATGGATGGAGAAAAAGAATGGCTGATTACTATTGTTGATCTGTAATTTTTTTCCTCTCTGTCTTTCTATATTCTAAACTATTTGAGAAGTGTGGAATTTATAGAGGTTCCTCTAGCCCCCTAGAATCTAGGACAGCTGTCTAAAATTCCAGAGATTAAAAGAGCCATTTGACACCTATTTTACTTTCTATTTAGGTGTCAAAACACCTGATTTATTAGCTTATTTAGTGTCAAAACACATGTTTATCAGAATTCCTGTTTTACTGGCTATTTAGGTGTCAAAACACTTGTTTTGCGGGATGTTTAGGTGTCAAAACACCTGTTTTGTTGGCTGTTAGTAACTAGTGAAGGGCTTTAACACTTTGTTTTTCACAAGTGCCTTTGTATCCTTCCTAGCAACTGTAAGTAGTTACTGGTTGTCAACAACCAGCAAAATTTTTTTTTTTTTTTTTTCCTTTAACCCCAAAACACACCAAGTTTTTACAAGTTCAACTCGTGAACTACGATTGGAACTAGGTGATTTATTGATAGAACTTTCGACATAAACTTACGATTTTCCGTACATGAATTTTGATGGCATAGATACTAATCAATTAAACAATTGTGAATGCTTGATGACTTATAATACATATTCAGAAAAGTAGAAAGACATGTATGTTTATGTGAAAACTCACCTGCCATGCATTATAAATAAACAATTGAGCTCTTGTGAAAAGTTCAGTCAAGTTTAACACTTCTTAATCGACAGGTGTCCAAAATTTGATTTAAATAATGCAAACCTAATAAATACCCAAAATATTTGAAGTCCTTTGTTAAAAATTTACAACTTTTTTTTAGGGAAAATTTACAACTTTTTTTTCTTCAACATTGTCACGGTTTCACATTCATGGTAACATCATTGGATTTCTCCACCAAAAGAAGTCGTAGTAGTAGTAGAAGAAGAAGAAAGCAATCAAACTGACAAAAAAAAATAAAAAATAAAAAGGATGGTTGAAACAATAGAGGGTCATTTACTGGCAATCAGTGAAAAAGTATAGAAGTTTGAACTTCATTGTAAGACTTTTTTTTAAGAATAACTAAAGATGACGTAATAAGTAAAAATTAAATTTAATTAAAATTTAAAATTTAGTTGGTGTGTGATTTAAAAATGGGCTATTCATATTTTTGCAATTTGTATTTTACTTCTATTCAGAAAGTATATCATGCATTTTTGAATTTTTTTATTTTTATACCATTAAATTATGTGTAAAATATAAATTTATAATATATCTTGGTCAAACTTAATTTTGATCTTAAAATACTTTAATTATCTTTAAAAAGAAAAACTAAAACTAAATATTATTTACATTTTTATAGGCTGCACTTTATTTTTATTTGAAAAGAAACTAAAAGCAAAGTGAAATCCTTTTTTTGAGAACTTAAGTAGTTGTAAGGAACAATTTAAGTTAGAAGAGAGACAACGGGATTTGGAACTCAACTCACCAAAATGAGTTTCCATTTTGAAAGGAACACAATCGAGATTCCCTATTTGGGCCGAAAACTCTATACATAACAATAAATACATGAATTTGGAAATAAACTATAGGAGAAAACATCTAAATAACATAAATTTAAAGATCATTACATTAACATAAAATAAAAACTTAATACTAGATTATCATGACACAAAATTAAAATTAACTATAATATGTATCATATTGATTAAAAATTGAGAATTTGTGTCATATTATTCAATAGATGAAAAAAGATGGTTATGTAGATAATTTTCTCTAAACTAACTATATCATTATTCTGATTATGATTTAACCATACGAATGTCAAAAACATTCATACAAAGCATCATATGATCTGACAAAAACTTGTATGCTAAACTCATGTTTCGGCATTCTAACACTGTATTATAGCATCTTACTTGGAGGAAGACTTGGTCATTATTATCTTTTCTTTCAACTAGTTATAGCAAGTATACTTTTTTCAGACGTGAAAAGCTTGATATAGCTTTACTTTGGGTTTCCGCTTTGCACGATGCCCATGCACAGATACAGATCCAAAAGCCTAGTTCTCTACTAAGCTTGATCCCACATGAAATCTCAGGCACCAGAACCTCCGTTACATGTTAGAGACATCGTCGGCCCACCGCCCCCTCCATTTGCCAAAGTCTATCAGGCTGCTGAATCTGATTGCCGTGAAACTCAGTCAAGCTCTTTAGCAAATGCTGCAAAATGTTGGTCTTTCACTTGTGGCAATAAGACAAGTTTTCGATTCTGATAAAGAATGATTCCAGTGCAGAGTTAATAAATTTCCATAATCATCAAGACAACAGCATCCAATATGTCAAAAGATGGTCAAGAAAGCAAAAGGTACTTGTTCTTGATAGCTAAAAATCAATTCATGTTTTAGTACTCCTTTCTTTGCAACACCTTTAAACTGAAAAAAAGACTGTTTTAGGACCTGTAGCTACTAGCCAACGGAATTTGAAGCTCCAAAGACTGAAGGAAAAAAATTTTGTAGAAGGGGGTGAGGCTCAGATTCGCCTATTCTCAAACAAGAGAGAGAGAGAGGAAATGAAGCTACCAATGGCTGCAAGAGATGGCCAGCCGCCACATGGAGGACAGAGTTGTCATTATGCAGGTCGACCCCGCCAGGCAACCCAGACTCTCTCTTCTCTCACTGCCAGATTTTCGGTCTGAAAACATCATCACTGCCTCGTATATACATACACACACACACACATGCATACACAATTGTTTGAGAGAGAATAGCACCGAAACACAGGAGCACCAGTGCAATTCTTCCTAAAATGAGAGAGTTGGAAATCATTGGTTCGGCTACAATCACAGAGAAGCAAGCAAACCATAACTTGCTGGGTCTTAATGAGAGCAAAACCTCATTCTTAAAGAAAGAGTGCTTTACAGGAAAGCCCCAAAAACCATGCCCCAGCTTGATTTTTGGCCTACTAAGGGTCTGTTTGGTTCATGAGTTCAAAGAGGGGACGAATATACTCAAAATCCTAATTTGCTGCGTCTCCATGAGAAGCAAAATAGTTTTGGAGAGAGAATCAAAGGCTCAGATTCGCCATTTCTCAGACAAAGTGAGAGAGAGAAGAAGCTACCGATACCATGGCTGCCACTGACCATTGATAGCCGCATGGAAAGGTAAAGGGTCATCATTTTCCAGCAGCTCATCGGGGTCGACCCACCGGCAACTGGATGCTCCTCTTTCCCCACAGAATGCCAAGTTTTACAGCTTATAAATATAATCACAGCCTCAATGTGTATGTGTGTGTGCGCGCGTGTGTGCGTGTGTATAATGTTTAGAAAAAGCGAGAGAGAGAGAGAAATGGAACCACGACTTCTGCTTACAATCAGAGATATGCAAAACAGATAAGGCAGCCATTGGTACAGAAACGACAACAACCAGGCCTTAATCTGTTGAATCTCCATGAGAGCAAAATGTCATTCTTTCTAAAGCTATGTTTGGTGAGAGAGAGAGAGAGAAAGATGGAACATGGGTTCTGCATACGATCAGAGAGAAGCAAAGCAGAAAATGCGGCCATTGTTACAGAAAGGACAATGACCAAGCCGTAATCTGAGGGATCTCTACGAGAGCAAAACCTCGTTAGTACAGGGGAAAAGCACCTGACTGACACAAATTTAAATACCATTATACCAACATGACACTAAAATAAAAGTAAAGTTTGTATTATGTTGGTCAAGAGAGGGGAATTTGAGTCAAGTTCGTCAATAGATGAAATAAAGGTGGCTATTTGGGTAATTTGAGTCAAGTTCGTCAATAGTTGTTAAAGCCCCTCTGATCACACAGTCATCACTTTTGAGCTTCGTTTATAGGGTCTAAGCTAAATGCAAGATTGCCATAAATTTGATACCTCCATATACCTCCATGACATAATATGTATTAGAGATGGAATCGCAGCAAAACATGGTCCGGTTCAATTCTTCCTCTTTTTTTTTTTTTTTGGAAAGAGAGTTGGAAATCATTGGTTCTGCTACAATCAGAAAGAAGCTAGCAAACCATAATTTGCTGGGTCTCCATGAGAGCAAAACCTCACTCTTACACGAATACCACAAAACCATTCCTCAGCTTGATTTTTGCCATGCTAAGAGTCCGTTTGATTCAAAGGTTCAAATACGGGCCAAATATACTCCAAATCCTAATTTGTTGGGTCTCAATGAGAGCAAAAAATTTTTGGGGAGAATCAAAGGCTCAGATTCGCCATTTCTTCGACAAAATGAGAGAGAGGATGCCGCTGATACCCTGGCTGTCACCGACCACTGACTGCCATGTGGAATGGCACAGAACCATCACTTTCCAGCAGTTCATCCAGGTCGATCCACTGGCAACGGGATGCTCCTCCCCCACAAAATGCCTAAGTTTTACAGCCAGTAAATATCATCACTGCCTCAATATATACATATATATATATATATGTATGTATGTATATATATATATATCTGTGTGTGTGTTTACACAGAGAGAAAGAGAGAGAGAGATGGAACTATGGGTTCTGCTTACGATCAGGGAGACGCAAAACAGATAAGGCAGCCATTGTTACAGAAACGACAACGACCAGGCCCTAATTTGTTGAGTCTCCATGAGAGCAAACCTTCATTCTTAGCCTATGTTTGGCAAGAGGAATGGAGAATAGAAAGGAAAGTTTCTCTTTTTTGGTTCCCATTGTTCATGATAATAATATTCTTCTGTCACAGAGTTTTAAAGTGTATAAAACAAGCAGTTGAGATTAGATTGAGCAGGAACTTAAAAGGAAAGCACAATCAATTAGTATAAGAAGACAGACTACTGGGTTACAGTGCTACTAAAAATCATCAAGGAGTGAAATACGAAAAAATTTAATATTCCTTTTGCAATGTTTGCACCAACAAAATGAAATTGATTAATTAACCAGTTGCAAGAAGAGATTGATAAGCTAAAAACAGAGACTTTAGAACTTAACTTACCAAAATGAGTTCCCATTGCAAGAGACACAGAGTCATGAGTATCGATAAACACATGAATATCGAAAAGAGAAAAAAAATGTTATAGTTTCATAAAAGTCATACTAGGATAAAGAAGGCAAAATCAAATCAGGAAATAAACCATAAAAACAGAAGAATAAAAAACCTAAGAGTAAAAATTATGTCAAAAGCACAGCAACCTCAAACAAACACATCGAGAGACAGATGGAGAGATTTTGCTTTTTTTTTTTTTTGGGGTGAGAGGGGGAAAAATCACAGATTTTACTTACGATCAAAGAGAAGCATAGCAGAAATAGGCAGCTATTGTTGTTACAGAAAGGACAACGACCAAGCAGTAATCTGCAGGATGTCCCTGAGAGCAAAACCTCATTTGCAAGATTGCCACAAATATATGGGTTATATGTAAGAATGCCATAATTTGACACCTTATATTTCTGCTCACCATACATTAAAGTTGATAATTTTGTCATTTCATAACACTAAAATTATAAGGAGGAACTCAAAACATGACTCATCCATATTGTGCCCAGCCATAACAATAACATTTATATTTGTGTCATTTCATGTTATTTTATGAAATAGTTAAAAAAAATAAATAATAAAGAATGGACAAAAACACCCCTTCTTGTATTCTTCTCCATTTTATATTTGTCAGATTTTTTATTTTATTTATTTTTATTTTTATTTTTATTTTTTATTTTTTTGAAATCATCGGTTTTGCTACGATCAGAGATAAGTAAGCAAACAAAAATTTGCTGCGTCTCCATGAGAGCAAAACCTCATTCCAAAAGAAAAGGAGCTTTACAAGAATGCCACAGAACCATGCCTCAACTTGATTTTTGTCATACTAAGGTTCAAATAGGGGCCAAATTTACTTCTAATCCTAATTTGCTGGGTCTCCATGAGAGCAAAACAGATTTTCGAAAGAGAATCAAAGGCATCAGATTCGCCATTTCTCAGACAAAAAAGAGAGAAAGAGGATGCCGCCGATACCATGGCTACCACAGACCACCGACCGCCATGTGGAAAGCGACAGAACCATCATGTTCCAGCAATTCATCCGGGTCGACCAACCAGTAACTGGATGCTCCTCTTTCCCCACACAATGCCTAAGTTTTACAGCCCATAAATATCATCACTGCCCCAATACATATATGTGTATATATATATTGGAGAGAGAGAGAGAGAGAGAGACTGTGGGTTCTGCTTATGATCATAGAGAAACAAAACAAATAAAGCAGCCATTGTTACAGAAAGGACAACGACCAGGTCCTAATCTCTTGAATCTCCATGAGAGCAAAGCCTCAAAGTTATGCTATGTTTGGTTGAAATAGAAGATGGAAAGGAAAGAGAAGTTTTTTTCATTCGACAAGCAATCGACTCAAACAAGCTTTTACGCTTCACATTGTTAATTATACTATTGTTGTCCTGTCACAAAGTTAAGGGTACCTTAATTTGTAATGGTAAGTTAAGGGTACCTTAATTTGTAATGGTACAAAACAGGTAATTGAAATTAGATTAAGTAGGAACTAGAAGGAAAGCATGATTAATTAGTATTAGAAGACAGACCACTAGGTTATGTATTACTAAAATCATGAATTGAAATGAGAAGAGATGTTTGGGTTACATGATCAATTAGTGTAAGAGGGCGTTTGATTGGTTTGCTCCAACCAAACAATTCCAATTGTTCAATTTTTTTCCTTTTTCCCTCCTTCTAACTTCTTCAAAAATATCAGTTTTCTATTTCTAACTCCAACTTCAAAATTCAAACTTCCAACATCCAAAACTTTGTTATTTCAAGTTGAAATGAGATTATTCTTCTTAAAATTACATAAAATTTCGAGAGGAACGAATTAAAATCCATAATGATATATATTTTTTGAAACATTTTTATACTTTTTGACTCCAGACAGTTCATATTCAATCAAACACACAATTTCAAAACTCAACCCAACTCTTATCAAAATAACTCCAATTCAGATCAATCAAATTGACATCTAAGATAATTCTCGTATCTTAATGCTCGCAACAACAAGAGAAACAAAAAATATCCATGTTATATTTTTTTCCAAAAACATTTCAGATTTTAAAACTATTTAAGTATCACAATTTATTTTTAATTTACATTTCAATAAAACAAGCCCGTTCAAGCAATTAATTCATTCGCAAATCATAATAATAATAATTATTATTATTATTATAATAATAATAATAATTATTATTATTATAATAATAATAATAATAAAATAAAACCTACAACTCTACTTGGTGTTCTGAACAGAACCTAAGAAAAATAAATCAAAATGAAATAGATTTCATAACCAGTTACATGAAGAGATTCAAAAGTTAGAAAAGAGAATTGGATTTGGAACTATAACCAACCAAAATAAGTAAACACATTCATGGTTCAAGAGTTGGGCCCAGAGGAATTAAATTCTATTCTAGATGTATCAATAAACACATGAATTGCAAAAAGTTAAAAAATAAAAAATAAAAAAATAAAAAAAAAAACTATCATAGTATCATAACACTGATATAATAAGGTTGAAGAAGACAAAAAAATATAAATCAGGAAATAAACCCATAAAACCTTATAAAAAAAAAAAAAGTGTGGCAACATGGTGCAAAGGGGAAAAAGTGTGGCAAGATGGTTTATAAATGGGAAAAAGGTGGTTAGTTGAGAACTTTACTCCAGTTACCAATGGCTGTGACCGATCGCCGGTTGCCGAACGGGAGAAGGACAGAAGCGTCATTTTTCCAGCGGAGCAAACCAGCTCGACCCACCAAGCAACCGGATCCTCCCCTTCCCACTTTCTGATTTTCGGTCTGAAACCATCATCACAGCGACAGAGAATCGAAGGCTCAGATTCGCCATTTTCTCAGACAAAGCGAGAGAGAGAGAGACACGGCGCCGCTGCCGCCGACCACCGGCCCCGCCGACCACCGGCCGCCGCATGGAAAGGGACAGAACCGTCATTTTCCATCGGCTCATCCGGGTCGACCCGCCGACAACCGGATCCTCTTCTCTTCCCCCATGCAATGACTAAGATTTACAGCCTCAAAACATCATCACCGCCTCAACATATATATACGCGCGCACACACAGATAGAGACAGACAGACAGACAGAGATTTTTGTTTTGCCTGTTTGTTTGTTTGTTTGTTTTTGTTTTGTTTTGTTTTTTTTTTTTTTCCGAACATTGTGGGTGAGAGAGGCGGAAAATCATGGGATCTGCTAACGATCACAAAGAAGCAAAACAGAAAAAGGCAGCCATTGTTGTTACAGAGAGGACAACGACCAAGCCTCAGTCTGGTTGGTTCTCCATGAGAGCACAACCTCGTTAGTATAAGCCCCTCTGAACCCAAAGTTGTCGCTTTTGAGCTGTATTTATAGGGTCTAAGCTCGTTGCATTTTTTTTTTTCCAGTTTTACCCTTATGAGGGCCTCTTGTCTTGTTTTGGGCTTTCCAATTGTAAAATGGAGGACAACATAGAAGAGTATTTCTGCATCACCAAAATGAAGTTCCAATTTTTTTTTTATTTTTTATTTTTATAAGTTGAAGTTCCAAATTTACGTGTATTATCAAATTCTATAACCCATGTTTTGAATACCTGTCTAATTTCAGAAATTAAAAATTTTTTGCAAAAAATATTTTAATCATTTTTTTAATCATTTTCTCATTTTAAAAAATAAAAATTACATTATTTTCAAACTTATTTTACTCGGTACCTTTTTAAAAAAGGAAAATGATTTTTTTTTAAATATTCTTCCAATCAACTATTGCCAGTACTATTTCGAATTTCAAATAATTTGTTGCTTTCAAGGAGAAAATTTTTATACATTGAAAAACTAACTTATTGTTAAAGTAAAAAGACTTTCTCATTTAAAATAATAAAATATTCTTGGTTGAAAATGGACATGTAATCCAATCTTAATACTTCAATGCAAAAAATTTGGTCATAGATTTGTTGTCAAATTTAACATATGTCAACTATAATATTGTGATAATTTCATATATAATTCTATATTAAAAAACAATATAGAGTTTAAATCCCTGACCTCAATTTTTTTTATTTTATTTTTTAAAATAGCATATGATGTCATTGAAAGTCAACCAACTTCAAATATTTGGGCTCTGTTTAGATCACATGTTCATTTTTTTGTTTTAAATAGGGGTCTTTTCATTTTGAGATAAGATGGTGTTTAGATATGTAAAAAATTTTTAAAAGATGTTGTTCGAAATAGTGTATTATAGGAAATTTTCAAAAATATTTCTTTTTTTTTTCCGAAAAGAGTATTGTACAAAATAAGTTTAAAATGAAATAATTTTTCTTTTTCAAAATGAAATAATGCTGAAAAAAGTGAGACAACCACTTTTTTTATATAAATTTTTCAATTTTGGAAATTGGATAAGTCGTCCAAACATAGGGCAAGATGTCCTAGAACCTTTTTTTTAATGGTCAACTTTTTTTTTTTTTTTTTTTGGTTGGTATGCACTTATGTGCTCCTATAACTCCACTGTTATTCTATTATTAATAGTATGTGTCTGTCCAAATTCGAACCGGACCAAGGCATTTTAAACTCTTAACCCACCCCATCTTCACTACTAGACTAGCACTATACGCTTTTGAATAGTCAACTTGTTTTATAAGAATCATTCGTTCGAAGATACAAATGATAGAATTACTGTGATCAAGACGCATTTGATCACCATGCAGTAATTACAACTAAATTTTTAACAATTTTCAGAGTGAAACAAGTACAAGGCAAATTAATTATTAAATGACTGATTTTAAGAACTTTTAGAATTCGAAAACTAAAAATGAAAGTGGACCAAAAAATTACCAATAAATAAAGTCAGTTCCATCAAACTTCATGATTCTATCGTACTTCTTTTTAATAAGACTATTTAGATGGGTTCAAATTTTAAATTAACATTTTTTTTTCCTTATATCCTAGCATAGAAATCTCATAAATTAATATAAAATTAAAAGAACTTAATAAAACTATAATAGCTTGAAATAATATAGTATCCATAAGATTTTCCTTTTGTTTCTTACCAAACAACCAATAACAACAATTGTTACTACTATTATTGCTATTATTTTTATTATTACTATCATCATCATCATCATAGGATTAACCAAATAACACAATTTAAGATTGAAATTTAATAAAATAGCAAATTTTGAAAAAGTAAAAATAACAGCATAATTAGTTTTTACTTTTTTTTTTTTTTTGTCAAATTGCATGAATAGGCTTCGAGATTAGATAGCCTATCACCTCATCTTGGTATGGTGATAATCAAGAATTTTTCATTTTAAGGAATTGGATTGACACTATGGAATTTAAGTTTCATGTTTATGAAACTTTTGCCCCCGTAAGAGTGATATTAGATATGAAATAAATGTTTTACGAGGACACGACACTCACTCACTCACTACTTTATTGATTGATGACCTTGTGCACTTATGAGTAGAAAATAGGTGTGATAATTTCGCATTGATCAAGTTTTTGGCGCCGTTGTCGGGGTTCAGTGGTTGAAAAAATTTGGCTAATATTGTGACAAAGTAGCATATTTTAATTTAGACATTTCGATTTTTACTTTATTTATTTTATTTTGTTCTTCTAAATTCTTGTTTGCTTGCTTGTTTTTTGTTCTTGAAGGTGAATCCGAAGGGCCCGTAGCTTGGAATTATTACCTCTTGACCTAGAAATTGAACGGACACTTCGTGAAATCAGAAGGGAAAGGAGAAATCAACCACGAGCTATGGGTGATCACAATAATAATAACAATAATATTGAGCAATAGAGGGCAATTCAGGACTATTTCAAGTCTCCAACTCAGGACCACTATTCGGGTATTCGGAGGCAGACTATCAATGCCAACAATTTCGAGTTGAAGCCTTTTTTGATCTCAATGGTTCAACAAAATCAGTTTGTGGGATTGCCTATGATTATTTTTATTAATAATATTCTTCGCTTATTTCAATACTGATAAATTTCACATATGATGTTATACTTCAAATATATAATCTTGTAATGGGACTCAAAGGACACAAATTAGATGAGATGCACTAACAACAAATATATTTGTTCCCTAATTTATTTATGTATTCAATTACTAAACTTCTTAATTATTAAACTAAAGACATGAAGCTAACTATTCATTATATCTCATCTTGAAAGCTTTTGACTACTATTTTGTATATCAGTTACCGTTTTGTGATACACATATAAAATATTCATTATCGACTCTCAGATAAGTTCCGCCGTTCTTATTGTTTTATTCCTTTAAGCTTCTCGTTAATTTACCTTTAGCAATCCAACTGATAAATCTTTCTAAATAAAATACAATTTAGTTGTTTCTTTACTAAATGACTGATGCCTCTAATATTTTATAATCTCAAAATGTGTTTGAAGAAAAATATCATTTACTTTAATTTTAGGAAAAAAAAAACTACAAATTTCATATCGCTTAATTCATTATGAATATATACTCAAAACACTTGTACGACAAGTGCAATCGTTGGAGTTTCATATTCGATTAAGTAAAAGATAAAATCCATAAATATGAAGTCAAATATTCGTTCAAGATTAAGATAGTCTCATAGATGACAATGAAAGTGTCTGATTAATGGAAGAAAATATTAGAAAACTAATTTTTCCTACGTCCTGTCTAATGTATGCCACATTTATACACTTAAGATTTAAAAATCACTCTACTTCAATAATGGTAGTTAGTGGTTGAAATAAATCAAACATGCAATGGGATTATATCAAGAACAAAGTGTTTAATTTTATTTTATTATCTGTGGATTTTAATTTATTGACTTGAAATTATATCTTTTAGCATATGCCTCCTCATGTGTATAGTTTAATATTTTATTTTATTTGATATGCTGGCTGAGTTTGTAAGAGAAATTTCAATAGTCAAATCCATGATAGAAAATTTAATAGTCAACAAATAAAATCCTTGTTATATTATAAAAAAGTACGGGTACATAAATGCATTTTATTTAGGATACCAACCCTAGCATGATCTTTGGGTTGGAATAAAATAATTAGATGTATCATGGGTAACATCTGTAACCTCCGCCACCTGCGCTTGGTCCTTCTGCCAAAGGTATAACCTCCTGTGTTCCCAACTTATGACGTATGAATCTAGGGGAAGACCTGTGACCTGAACCACCGGCAGATGGTCCATCTGCCAAAGGTATAATTTCTTGTGTTCCCAACTTGTGACTTATGAATCCGGGGGAAGACCCATGACCTGAACCACCGTCGGATGGTCCTTCTGCCAAAGGTGTAATCATCTTTGATGCAAAATAGATCTTGTTTATTGGCCGAGCTTGGACTTCAATGAGAACAAAGCTCAAAATAAGGAGCAGAACAAAACTAAGTGCTATTTTGGATACTTCAACCATGGCTGCTTTTTTTTTTTTTTTTTTTTGCCTGATTTAAATCTTCGTACGGCAACCAATTGCCAAGAAGAAAAAAAAAATATATATATATATATATATATATGTAATCTGAACCGTTTTCAAACAAAGATATTTTGCTCTGGATTGGTGAATGAATTTTGAGGGTAATTTATAGGCACTCGGCAATTATAGTACTTAGTAACGTATGCAAATACCGGCTCATTTTATGAAGATACTTTCACTATTAGCTTATATTTGGTATAATTCGATAACATATATCTAAACTTTTATGTGGTTAATAAAAACAGATTGCCAATAAATTATCCATGTACTGAGACAACGAATAGTTGTTATAGATTAAATACCAGAATATTTTCATATCAATATAATAGTGGTGAGAATAAAGATGGTATGGTAACATTTAAAATTTGTTGATTTTGTTTTATTTATTTCAAATAATTTCATTAGGTACTTATCTATATGTGGTATAACAGGATATTAAAAGCTATATTTTGTGGTTAAAATATGAAGGATTTGGAAATGTAATCTATTTATTTCATATTAGTGTACTAATGAAAAAGATATGGCAATATTTTTGAAATTGGTACATTTTCTTTCTTTTTTCTAACATAGCGTTCCTTTAGGTACAAGCATATATTTGTCATAACTAGATATTGAAAGCAATAATTTTTTTCCTTAAAAAAGTGTTATATTATGTTATTATATTATGGAGGATATGTCTCTTAAAAAGAAACTCTATACATGAAAAGAAATTTTTTATTGTCTAACATGACATGATTCAAAATATTATGTTTATGTAATCTTATTTATATTGTTTCGTTTAAAACGCAAACAAGGAGTTATTAATAAAATATAAATTATGATAACAAAAACATTGATAATGATAGTAACAGCTGTATGGAAATTAAAAAATTTTCATAAATAAATCAAATGATTGTTGCAACCAAATTGTTATAATTATTTATCAAATATGAATGAGTTGATTTGTAAACAACGCTTCATGAAATGCCAATAACACCGACACTGTCTCCTCCCACCTACGATCCTACAGCTAATCATGCCCTAGTAGCATTTGAGAACATTTTACGAAGGGGTGTGCATAGAACTGATACTAAATTTTTTTTAGTGCCCATCATCCTATTTGATCATGAAAAAATCTTTTTAAATGCAAAAAATTCCGTCAACTTTATTTTATCAATCAATCATATTTGTTGGATTGGATTGTACTTGAGCATTTAGAATACTTTTTAAAACATGTTAAATTGCAAGAAACTTTAAATGACAAATCCCATTGTCATGATACCAATTTAATCATTTTTTGTCAATTAATTATTTGTAACATAAAACGAAAACCTTCCTATATAGTAATGGAGAAAAATAAATCTCCCAAGTCCAAATTCTAAAAACATAGAAAATAAACGGATTTAATCATTTTGCATCGAACTTGATGATGAGATGGCAAAAAAAGATGAAGATTTAGCGCTCAAATGGATGGGAGTCTGTGGTGCATACAAGAATTGATGTTCTAACATTCGTAAACTATGTGGGGCACAAAAAAAAAAAAAAAAAAAAAAGATGTTTCATATGAGGGCTTTACATTTTGGTAGAAAAGAAATTGATTTTCATATCTAAAAACATGTCCACAAAAAAAAAAAAAAAACCAAAAGACATGTTAAAAAGTATTTTACATATATGATTATTTTTATTAATAATATTCTTCGCTTATTTCAATACTGATAAATTTCACATATGATGTTATACTTCAAATTTCTGACCTTGTAATGGGACTCAATGGACACAGATTCGATGAGATGCATTAACAACAAATATATTTTTTCCCTAATTTATTTATCTGTTCAATTACTAAACTTCTTAATTATTACACTAAAGATATGAAGCTAACTATTCGTTATATCTCATCTTGACAGCTTTTGACTATCATTTTGTATATCAGTTATCCTTTTTTGATACACATATAAAATATTCATTATCGACTCTTAGATAAGTTCCGCCGTTCTTATTGTTTTAGTCCTTTAAGCTTCTCGCTAATTTACCTTTAGCAATCCAATTGATAAATCTTTCTAAATAAAATACAATTTAGTTGTTTCCTTACTAAATGACTAATGCCTCTAATATTTTACAATCTCAAAATGTGTTTGGAGAAAAATATCATTTACTTTAATTTTAGGAAAAAAAAAAAAAACTACAATTTTCATATCGGTTAATTGATTATGAATATATACTCAGAACACTTGTATGACAAGTGCAATCGTTGGAGTTTCTCATTTGATTAAGTAAAAGATAAAATCCATAAATATGAAGTCAAATATTCGTCCAAGATTAAGATATTCTCATAGAAGATAATGAAAGTGTTTGATTAATAGAAGAAAATATTAGAAAACTAATTTTTCCTACGTCTTGTCCAATGTATGCCACATTTATACACTTAAGATTTGAAAATCACTCTACTTCAAAAATAGTATTTAGTGGTTAAAATAAATCAAACATGCAATGGGGTTATATCAAGAACAAAGTGTTTAATTTTCTTTTATTATTTGTGGATTTTAATTTATTGACTTGAAATTATATCTTCTAGCAGATGCCTCCTCATGTGTATAGTTTAATATTTTATTTTATTTGATATGTTGACTGAGTTTGTAAGAGAAATTTCAATAGTCAAATCCATGATAGAAAATTTAATAGTCAACAAATAAAATCCTTGTTATATTATAAAAAAGTATGGGTACATAAATGCATTTTATTTAGGATACCAATCCTAGCATGATCTTTGGGTTGGAATAAAATAATTAGATGTATCATGGGTAACATCTGTGACCTCCGCCACCTGCGCTTGGTCCTTCTGCCAAAGGTATAACCTCCTGTGTTTCCAACTTATGACGTATGAATCCAGGGGAAGACCTGTGACCGGAACCACCGACAGATGGTCCATCTGCCAAAGGTATAATTTCTTGTGTTCCCAACTTGTGACTTGTGAATCCGGGGGAAGACCCATGACCTGAACCACCGTCGGATGGTCCTTCTGCCAAAGGTGTAATCATCTTTGATGCAAAATTGATCTTGTTTATTGGCCGAGCTTGGACTTCAATAAGAACAAAGCTCAAAATGAGGAGCAGAATAAAACTAAGTGATATTTTGGATACTTCAACCATGGCTGCTTTTTTTTTTGCCTGATTTAAATCTTCGTACGGCAACCAATTGCCAAGAAGAAAAAAAAAATATATATATATATATATGTATATGTAATCTGAACCGTTTTCAAACAAAGATATTTTGCTCTGCATTGGTGAATGAATTTTGAGGGGAAATTATAGGCACTCGACAATTATAGTACTTAGTAACGTATGTAAATACTGGCTCATTTTATGAAGATACTTTCACTATTAGCTTATATTTGGTATAATTCGATAACATATATCTAAACTTTTATGTGGTTAATAAAGACAGATTGATAATAAATTATCCACGTACTGAGACAACGAATAGTTGTTATAATTTAAATACTCGAATATTTTCATATCAATATAATAGTGGTGAGAATAAAGATGGTATGGTAACATTTAAAATTTGTTGATTTTGTTTTATTTATTTCAAATAATTTCATTAGGTACTTATCTATATGTGGTATAACAGGATATTAAAAGCTATATTTTGTGGTTAAAATATAAAGGATTTGGGAATATAATCTATTTATTTCATATTAGTATACTAACGAAAAAGATATGGCACTATTTTTGAAATTGGTACATTTTCTTTCTTTTTTCTAACATAGCGTTCCGTTAGGTACAAGCATATATTTGTCATAACTAGATATAGAAAGCAATATTTTTTTTCCTTAAAAAAGTGTTATATTATGTTATTATATTATGGAGAACATGTTTCTTAAAAAGAAACTCTATACATGAAAAGAAATTTTTTATTGTCCAACATGACATGATTCAAAATATTATGTTTATGCAATCTTACTTATATTGTTTCGTTTAAAACGCGAACAAGGTGTTATTAATAAATTATACATTATGATAACAAAAACATTGGTAATGATAGTAACAGTTGTATGGAAATTAAAAAATTTCGTAAATAAATCAAATGATTGTTGCACCCAAATTGTTATAATTATTTATCAAATATGAATGAGTTGATTTGTAAAAAACACCTCATGAAATGCCAATAACACCGACACTGTCTCCCCCCACCTACGATCCCACAGCTAATCATGCCCTAGTAGCATTTGAGAACATTTTACGAAGGGGTGTGCATAGAACCGATACTAAATTTTTTTTAGTGTCCATCATCCTATCTGATCATGAAAAAATCTTTTTAAATGCAAAAAATTAAGTCAACTTTATTTTATCAATCAATCATATTTGTTGGATTGAATTGTACTTGAGCATTTAGAATACTTTTTAAAACATATTAAATTGCAAGAAACTTTAAATGACAAATCCCGTTGTCAAGATACCAATTTAATCATTTTTTGTCAATTAATTATTTGTAACATAAAACGAAAACCTTCCTATATAGTAATGGAGAAAAATAAATCTCCCAAGTCCAAATTCTAAAAGCATAGAAAATAAACGGATTTAATCATTTGGCATTGAACTTGACGATGAGATGGCAAAAGAAGATGAAGGTTTAGAGCTCAAATGAATGGGAGTATGTGGTGCATACTGTAATACCCGGAATTTTCACGGACTTGCGATTTCTCTTTTTGTTAGAAATTAAAAGTCCGCATGTTGTGTTTTTATGATATTTCATGGAAAATTATGAATCGTATGTAAAATTCATAATTTTATTAGCCAAGGTTAGAATTTTCTCTTAAACCGGCTATGAGACTCGGAATAGAATGCCGAGGTTGGTAAACGGCATTTTGAGTCAAAAAGAACGAAAAGGAAAGAAAAAGAACGAAAAAGGATGAAATTTTAAGAAAGTCAAAGGTTTGACCGAAAAAGTCAACTTTGACCGAAAAAGTCAAAGTTTGACCAAGGACAGGTCAAAAATGTTGACCTCGAAAAATGATTAAATGCGGTATAAGAAGAGACTGCAAAGACTTTTTATGGTCAATAAAGCAATAAAAAGCCGTAAAAAAACCACCCTAGAAATCAAGCACACCGAATCAAGATTAAAAGGGGGCGTCACACATATAAGAATTGATGTTCTACCATTCGTAAACTATGTGGGGCAAAAAAAAAAAAAAAAAAAGCTGTTTCATATGAGGGCTTTACATTTTGGTAGAAAAAAAGTTGATTTTCATATCTAAAAACATGTCTCAAAAAAAAAAAAAAAAAACCAAAAGACATGTTGAAAAGCATTTTTCATTTATGATTATTTTTATTACTAATATTCTTCGCTTATTTCAATGCTGATAAATTTCACATATGATGTTATACTTCAAATTTATGACCTTGTAATGGGACTTAATAGACACAGATTCGATGAGATGCATTAACAACAAATATATTTTTTCCCTAATTTATTTATCTATTCAATTACTAAACTTCTTAATTATTAAACTAAAGATACGAAGCTAACTATTCGTTATATCTCATCTTGACAGCTTTTGACTATTATTTTGTATATCAGTTACCATTTTGTGATACACATATAAAATATTCATTATTGACTCTCAGATAAGTTCCGTCGTTCTTATTGTTTTACACCTTTAAGCTTCTCGTTAATTTACCTTTAGCAATCCAATTGATAAATCTTTCTAAATAAAATACAATTTAGTTGTTTCTTTACTAAATGACTGATGCCTCTACTATTTTACAACCTCAAAATGTGTTTGGAGAAAAATATCATTTACTTTAATTTTAGGGAAAAAAAGAACTACAAATTTCATATCGATTAATTGATTATGAATATATACTCAGAACACTAGTACGACAAGTGTAATCGTTGGAGTTTCTCATTTGATTAAGTAAAAGATAAAATCCATAAATATGAAGTCAAATATTCGTTCAAGATTAAGATATTCTCATAGATGAAAATGAAAGTGTTTGATTAATAGAAGAAAATATTAGAAAACTAATTTTTCCTACGTCTTGTCCAATGTATGCCACATTTATACACTTAAGATTTAAAAATCACTCAACTTCAAAAATGGTATTTAGTGGTTAAAATAAATCAAACATGCAATGGGATTATATCAAGAACAAAGTGTTTAATTTTATTTTATTATTTGTGGATTTTAATTTATTGACTTGAAATTATATCTTCTAGCAGATGCCTCCTCATGTGTATAGTTTAATATTTTATTTTATTTGATATCCTGACTGAGTTTGTAAGAGAAATTTCAATAGTCAAATCTATGATAGAAAATTTAATAGTCAACAAATAAAATCCTTGTTATATTATAAAAAAGTACGGGTATATAAATGCATTTTATTTAGGATACCAACCCTAACATGATCTTTGGGTTGGAATAAAATAATTAGATGTATCATGGGTAACATCTGTGACCTCCGCCACCTGCGCTTGGTCCTTCTGCCAAAGGTATAACCTCCTGTGTTCCCAACTTATGACGTATGAATCCAGGGGAAGACCTGTGACCTGAACCACCGGCAGATGGTCCATCTGTCAAAGGTATAATTTCTTGTGTTCCCAACTTGTGACTTGTGAATCCGGGGGAAGACCCATGACCTGAACCACCGTCGGATGGTCCTTCTGATAAAGGTGTAATCATCTTTGATGCAAAATAGATCTTGTTTATTGGCCGAGCTTGGACTTCAATGAGAACAGAGTTCAAAATGAGGAGCAGAACAAAACTAAGTGATATTTTGGATACTTCAACCATGGCTGCTTTTTTTTTTGCCTGATTTAAATCTTCGTACGGCAACCAATTGCCAAGAAGGAAAAAAAAAATATATATATATATATATATATGTAATCTGAACCGTTTTCAAACAGAGATATTTTGCTCTGGATTGGTGAATGAATTTTGAGGGTAATTTATAGGCACTCGACAATTATAGTACTTAGTAACGTATGCAAATACCGGCTCATTTTATGAAGATACTTTCACTATTAGCTTATATTTGGTATAATTCGATAACCTATATCTAAACTTTTATGTGGTTAATAAAAACAGATTGCCAATAAATTATCCATGTACTGAGACAACGAATAGTTGTTATAATTTAAATACCAGAATATTTTCATATCAATATAATAGTGGTGAGAATAAAGATGGTATGGTAACATTTAAAATTTGTTGATTTTGTTTTATTTATTTCAAATAATTTCATTAGGTACTTATCTATATGTGGTATAACAGGATATTCAAAACTATATTTGGTGGTTAAAATATGAAGGATTTGGGAATATACTCTATTTATTTCATATTAGTGTACTAATGAAAAAGATATGGCAATATTTTTGAAATTGGTACATTTTCTATCTTTTTTCTAACATAGCGTTCCGTTAGGTACAGGCATATATTTGTCATAACTAGATATAGAAAGCAATATTTTTTTTCCTTAAAAAAGTTTTATATTATGTTATTATATTATGGAGGACATGTTTCTTAAAAAGAAACTCTATACATTAAAAGAAATTTTTTATTGTCCAACATGACATGATTCAAAATATTATGTTTATGCAATCTTACTTATATTGTTTCGTTTAAAACGCGAACAAGGTGTTATTAACAAAATATAAATTATGATAACAAAAACATTGGTAATGATAGTAACAGTTGTTTGGAAATTAAAAAAATTTCGTAAATAAATCAAATGATTGTTGCACCCAAATTGTTATAATTATTTATCAAATATGAATGAGTTGATTTGTAAACAACATTTCATGAAATGCCAATAACACCGACACTGTCTCCCCCCACCTACGATCCCACAGCTAATCATGCCCTAGTAGCATTTGAGAACATTTTACGAATGGGTGTGCATAAAACCGATACTAAATTTTTTTTTGTGTCCATCATCCTATCTGATCATGAAAAAATCTTTTTAAATGCAAAAAATTAAGTCAACTTTATTTTATCAATCAATCATATTTGTTGGATTGGATTGTACTTGAGCATTTAGAATACTTTTTAAAACATGTTAAATTGCAAGAAACTTTAAATGACAAATCCCATTGTCATGATACCAATTTAATCATTTTTTGTCAATTAATTACTTGTAACATAAAACGAAAACCTTCGTATATAGTAATGGAGAAAAATAAATCTCCGAAGTCCAAATTCTAAAAGCATAGAAAATAAACGGATTTAATCATTTCGCATTGAACTTGACGATGAGATGGCAAAAAAAGATGAAGGTTTAGAGCTCAAATGAATGGGAGTCTGTGTTGCATATAAGAATTGATGTTCTACCATTCGTAAACTATGTGGGGCAAAAAAAAAAAAAAAGCTGTTTCATATCAGGGCTTTACAATTTGGTAGAAAAGAAGTTGATTTTCATATCTAAAAACATGTCTCAAAAAAAAAAAAAAAAACCAAAAGACATGTTAAAAAGTATTTTTCATATACGATTATTTTTATTAATAATATTCTTCGTTTATTTCAATACTGATAAATTTCACATATGATGTTATACTTATAATTTATGACCTTGTAATGGGACTCAATGGACATAGATTCGATGAGATGCATTAACAACAAATATATTTTTTCCCTAATTTATTTATCTATTCAATTACTAAACTTTTTAATTATTACACTAAAGATATGAAGCTAACTATTCGTTATATCTCATCTTCAAAGCTTTTGACTATTATTTTGTATATCAGTTACCGTTTTGTGATACACATATAAAATATTCATTATCGACTCTCAGATAGGTTCCGCCGTTCTTATTGTTTTACTCTTTTAAGCTTCTCGTTAATTTACCTTTAGCAATCCAATTGATAAATCTTTCTAAATAAAATACAATTTAGTTGTTTCTTTACTAAATGACAGATGCCTCTACTATTTTACAATCTCAAAATGTGTTTGGAGAAAAATATCATTTACTTTAATTTTCGGAAAAAAAAAAAACTACAAATTTCATATCGATTAATTGATTATGAATATATACTCAGAACACTAGTACGACAAGTGCAATCGTTGGAGTTTCTTATTTGATTAAGTGAAAGATAAAATCCATAAATTTGAAGTCAAATATTCGTTCAAGATTAAGATATTCTCATAGATGACGATGAAAGTGTTTGATTAATAGAAGAAAATATTAGAAAACTAATTTTTCCTACGTCTTGTCCAATATATGCCACATTTATACACTTAAGATTTAAAAATCACTGTACTTCAAAAATGGTATTTAGTGGTTAAAATAAATCAAACATGCAATGGGGTTATATCAAGAACAAAGTGGTTAATTTTATTTTATTATTTGTGGATTTTAATTTATTGACTTGAAATTATATCTTCTAGCAAATGCCTCCTCATGTGTATAGTTTAATATTTTATTTTATTTGATATGCTGACTGAGTTTGTAAGAGAAATTTCAATAGTCAAATCCATGATAGAAAATTTAATAGTCAACAAATAAAATCCTTGTTATATTATAAAAAAGTACGGGTACATAAATGCATTTTATTTAGGATACCAACCCTAGCATGATCTTCGGGTTGGAATAAAATAATTAGATGTATCATGGGTAACATCTGTGACCTCCGCCACCTGCGCTTGGTCCTTCAGCCAAAGGTATAACCTCCTGTGTTCCCAACTTATGACGTATGAATCCAGGGGAAGACCTGTGACCTGGACCACCGGCAGATGGTCCATCTGCCAAAGGTATAATTTCTTGTGTTCCCAACTTGTGACTTGTGAATCCGGGGGAAGACTCATGACCTGAACCACCGTCGGATGGTCCTTCTGCCAAAGGTGTAATCATCTTTGATGCAAAATTGATCTTGTTTATTGGCCGAGCTTGGACTTCAATGAGAACAAAGCTCAAAATGAGGAGCAAAACAAAACTAAGTGATATTTTGGATACTTCAACCATGGCTGCTTTTTTTTTGCCTGATTTAAATCTTCGTACGGCAACCAATTGCCAAGAAGAAAAAAAAAAATATATATATATATATATATATGTAATCTGAACCGTTTTCAAACAAAGATATTTTGCTCTGCATTGGTGAATGAATTTTGAGTGTAATTTATAGGCACTCGACAATTATAGTACTTAGTAACGTATGTAAATACCGGCTCATTTTATGAAGATACTTTCACTATTAGCTTATATTTGGTATAATTCGATAACATATATCTAAACTTTTATGTGGTTAATAAAGACAGATTGATAATAAATTATCCATGTACTGAGACAATGAATAGTTGTTATAATTTAAATACTTGAATATTTTCATATCAATATAATAGTGGTGAGAATAAAGATGGTATGGTAACATTTAAAATTTGTTGATTTTGTTTTATTTATTTCAAATAATTTCATTAGGTACTTATCTATATGTGATATAACAGGATATTAAAAGCTATATTTTGTGGTTAAAATATGAAGGATTTGGGAATGTAATCTATTTATTTCATATTAGTATACTAACGAAAAAGATATGGCACTATTTTTTAAATTGGCACATTTTCTTTATTTTTTCTAACATAGCGTTCCGTTAGGTAAAGGCATATATTTGTCATAACTAGATATAGAAAGCAATATTTTTTTTCCTTAAAAAAGTGTTATATTATGTTATTATATTATGGAGGACATGTTTCTTAAAAAGAAACTCTATACATGAAAAGAAATTTTTTATTGTCCAACATGACATGATTCAAAATATTATGTTTATGCAATCTTACTTATATTGTTTCGTTTAAAATGCGAACAATGTGTTATTAATAAAATATAAATTATGATAACAAAAACATTGGTAGTGATAGTAACAGTTGTATGGAAATTAAAAAAATTTCGTAAATAAATCAAATGATTGTTGCACCCAAATTGTTATAATTATTTATCAAATATGAATGAGTTGATTTGTAAACAACACTTCATGAAATGCCAATAACACCGACACTGTCTCCCCCCACCTACGATCCCACAGCTAATCATGCCCTAGTAGCATTTGAGAACATTTTACGAAGGGGTGTGCATAAAACCGATACTAAATTTTTTTTTAGTGTCCATCATCCTATCTGATTATGAAAAAATCTTTTTAAATGCAAAAAATTAAGTCAACTTTATTTGATCAATCAATCATATTTGTTGGATTGGATTGTACTTGAGCATTTAGAATACTTTTTAAAACATATTAAATTGCAAGAAACTTTAAATGACAAATCCCGTTGTCATGATACCAATTTAATCATTTTTTGTCAATTAATTATTTGTAACATAAAACGAAAACCTTCCTATATAGTAATGGAGAAAAATAAATCTCCCAAGTCCAAATTCTAAAAGCATAAAAAATAAACGGATTTAATCATTTGGCATTGAACTTGACGATGAGATGGCAAAAAAAGATGAAGGTTTAGAGCTCAAATGAATGGGAGTATGTGGTGTATACAAGAATTGATGTTCTACCACTCGTAAACTATGTGGGGCAAAAAAAAAAGAAAGAAAAGAAAAGCTGTTTCATATGAAGGCTTTACATTTTGGTAGAAAAGAATTTGATTTTCATATCTAAAAACATGTCTCGAAAAAAAAAAAAACAAAACAAAACAAAAAGACATGTTAAAAAGCATTTTTCATATATGATTATTTTTATTACTAATATTCTTCGCTTATTTCAATGTTGATAAATTTCACATATGATGTTATACTTCAAATTTATGACCTTGTAATGGGACTCAATAGACACAGATTCGATGAGATGCATTAACAACAAATATATTTTTTCCCTAATTTATTTATCTATTTAATTACTAAACTTCTTAATTATTACACTAAAGATATGAAGCTAACTATTCATTATATCTCATCATGAATGCTTTTGACTATTATTTTGTATATCAGTTACCGTTTTGTGATACACATATAAAATATTCATTATCGACTCTCAGATAAGTTCCGTCGTTCTTATTGTTTTACTCCTTTAAGCTTCTACTTAATTTACCTTTAGCAATCCAATTGATAAATCTTTCTAAACAAAATACAATTTAGTTGTTTCTTTACTAAATGATTGATGCCTCTACTATTTTACAATCTCAAAATGTGTTTGGAGAAAAATATCATTTACTTTAATTTTAGGAAAAAAAAAAACTACAAATTTCATATCGATTAATTGATTGTGAATATATACTCACAACACTAGTACGACAAGTGCAATCGTTGGAGTTTCTCATTTGATTAAGTAAAAGATAAAATCCATAAATATGAAGTCAAATATTCGTTCAAGATTTAAGATATTCTCATAGATGATAATGAAAGTGTTTGATTAATAGAAGAAAATATTAGAAAACTAATTTTTTCTACGTCTTGTCCAATGTATGCCACATTTATACACTTAAGATTTAAAAATCAGTCTACTTCATAAATGGTATTTAGTGGTTAAAATAAATCAAACATGCAATGGGATTATATCAAGAACAAAATGTTTAATTTTATTTTATTATTTGTGGATTTTTATTTATTGACTTGACATTATATCTTCTAGCAGATGCTTCCTCATGTGTATAGTTTAATATTTTATTTTATTTGATATGCTGACTGAGTTTGTAAGAGAAATTTCAATAGTCAAATCCATGATAGAAAATTTAATAGTCAACAAATAAAATCCTTGTTATATTATAAAAAAAGTACGGGTACATAAATGCATTTTATTTAGGATACCAACCCTAGCATGATCTTTGGGTTGGAATAAAATAATTAGATGTATCATGGGTAACATCTGTGACCTCCACCACCTGCGCTTGGTCCTTCTGCCAAAGGTATAACCTCCTGTGTTCCCAACTTATGACGTATGAATCCAGGGGAAGACCTGTGACCTGGACCACCGGCAGATGGTCCATCTGCCAAAGGTATAATTTCTTGTGTTCCCAACTTGTGACTTGTGAATCCGGGGGAAGACCCATGACCTGAACCACCGTCGGATGGTCCTTCTGCCAAAGGTGTAATCATCTTTGATGCAAAATTGATCTTGTTTATTGGCCGAGCTTGGACTTCAATGAGAACAAAGCTCAAAATGAGGAGCAGAACAAAACTAAGTGATATTTTGGATACTTCAACCATGGCTGCTTTTTTTTTTTTGCCTGATTTAAATCTTCGTACGGCAACCAATTGCCAAGAAGAAAAAAAAAAAAATATATATATATATATATGTAATCTGAACCGTTTTCAAACAAAGATATTTTGCTCTGCATTGGTGAATGAATTTTGAGGGTAATTTATAGGCACCCGACAATTATAGTACTTAGTATCGTATGGAAATACCGGCTCATTTTATGAAGATACTTTCACTATTTGCTTATATTTGGTATAATTCGATAACATATATCTAAATTTTTATGTGGTTAATAAAGACAGATTGATAATAAATTATCCATGTACCGAGACAACGAATAGTTGTTATAATTTAAATACTCGAATATTTTCATATCAATATAATAGTGGTGAGAATAAAGATGGTATGGTAACGTTTAAAATTTGTTGATTTTGTTTTATTTATTTCAAATAATTTCGTTAGGTACCTATCTATATGTGGTATAGCAGGATATTAAAAGCTATATTTTGTGGTTAAAATATGAATGATTTGGGAATGTAATCTATTTATTTCATATTAGTATACTAACGAAAAAGATATGACAATATTTTTGAAATTGGTACATTTTCTTTCTTTTTTCTAACATAGCGCTCCTTTAGGTATAGGCATATATTTGTCATGACTAGATATTGAATGCTATTTTTTTCCCCTTAAAAAAGTGTTATATTATGTTATTATATTATGGGGGATATGTTTCTTAAAAGAAACTCTATACGTGAAAAGAAAATTTTTTTTTGTCCAACATGACATGATTCAAAATATTATGTTTATATAATCTTACTTATATTGTTTCGTTTAAAACGCGAACAAGGTGTTATTAATAAAATATAAATTATGATAACAAAAACATTAGTAATGATAGTAACAGTTGTATGGAAATTTAAAAAATTTCATAAATAAATCAAATGATTGTTGCACCCAAATTGTTATAATTACTTATCAAATATGAATGAGTTGATTTGCAACCAACACTTCATGAAATGCCAATAACACCGACACTATCTCCTCCCACCTACGATCCCACAGCTAATCATGCCCTAGTAGGATTTGAGAACATTTAACGAAGGGGTGTGTATAGAACTGAAACAAAATTTTTTTTAGTGTCCATCATCCTATCTGATCATGAAAAAATCTTTTTAAATGCAAAAAATTCAGTCAACTTCATTTGATCAATCAATCATATTTGTTGGATTGGATTGTACTTGAGCATTTTGAATTCTTTTTAAAACATGTTAAATTGCAAGAAACTTTAAATGACAGATCCCGTTGTCATGATACCAATTTTTTCTTTTTTTTGTCAATTATTTATTTGTAAGATAAAACGAAAACCTTCCTATATAGTAATGGGGAAAAATAAAGCTCCCTAGTCCAAATTCTTAAAGCATAGAAAATATATGGATTTAATGATTTCACAGTGAACTTGACGATAAGATGGCAAAAAAAGAAAATGGAATAAAGATGTAGGTTTAGAGCTCAAATGGATGGGAGTCTGTGGTGCATACAAGAATTGATGTTCTACCATTACTAAACTACGTGTCTAATACCCGTGCTACGCACGGCGATGTAGGGAGAAAATAAAATCAAATAATTGATTAATATACAATAAAAGTAGCTAGATCAATAATATAATTATAAGCAGTCTATTTATTTAGTATTTATTATGATATTGTTATAATATTTACATTGAAGTTTATGTGAAGATGTTGGATTTATATATACAAACAAACATATATAGATATATATTTATAAACTGAGTTGTTGGAAATAAAACAATTTCGACTAAAGATTTCATCAACTGTGTTTAATCTTCTTCCCCTTTTCGTTGGATCTGTCATGAGGAAAAAAAAATTAATTATTTTATATTTATAAATAAAATTGAAGTTGGTAGAATTATGTAATATGTAATTATAAATAAAAGATAATTATACCTTAATTCTTTTCGTTTTCTAGATGAATCAACATAAAACGTTTGAATTTATGTTGATGATGGATGTTGCTGGGGGCTGAAATAACAATTAGTATAATTATATAATTATTTGTAATTTATGTAGACAAATATAAAAAATTTGAAACAAATTATGAATAGTAATGTACCTTGATTCAATCTCCTCTGTTACTGATTCAATGATGAAATGTTGTTTTTTCACACCTTTTTTGGTTTCTGGTAGTGGTGTTTCTAGTTCCAAAAATGTTAATGGTTGTGGCATATGTTTTGGGGATTCGATTGGTGATGCAGGCAATAACATTTGTGATTCATCGTTATCAAAGGTTTTAACAACCGTTGCATAAATAAATGCACCTTTTGGACGAAATTGAATCAAAAATATTTTTGACATGCCTTTGAGTTGATCGATAAGAGGGGGAATGATATTTGGATTGGTATATCCTTCCTCAATTGTTAGTATGGAGCAAGCTTTATTGACCAGTGATTGTACTGTTTTTCCAAGAATAACAATATTTATTTCCCCAGTACTGTCTTCAATTCGAGTATTAATTTTGTACTTGTTATAAATATTAGAAAATTAGTAAATTTTGTAGTATTTAAAAGTAATTTATTAATTTTTTATAATAAAAGTGATGAATATTACCAACTAATTGGTATTATTGTTAAATAGGCATGAGTGTCGCACCACCATGAAGTTCCTAATTGTCTTGCACGTCTATAGTAGTGTGGACAGGTATTGTAAAACCAACCTTGTTATGCATCAATTTTAATGATAGTTGCCTTTGTAGAAAATTTTTGGTCCTGTTATTTAAAGACAAAAAATTTATTAAATTATATATTATAATTAAAAAGTAATAAATTAATATTTACCTGGTTTTGATGTAGATCTAAACACCGAAGTTCTGCTATCATCAGTCTATTCATTGTTTTTTTGCTCCTCTAATGTTATTGGTTTTTGTGTTGATGGGGCAATAAAGTCTATTCCTTGAATGGAATAACTAAACTTATAAATAGGTAAGATATTAAATGATGTTAATATATTTAGAGAACTGTAAAATATATAAATAAGTATCATATTTTTGTAATAAATATTAAGAATACCTTTTTTTGATTTTCTCTGATTCAGCGATCACTGGTTCAAAATAAAATGATATTGCAGAAGTGCTTGCTACATGAAATCCACCTGTATATTTGTAATTATTGAAAATAATGATTAGAAATATATTGTTTTTATTTGAAATAAATTTGTATTTATTAATATTTATTATATTTATACTTACCAATATATTGTTTAGCTGTCATATCTATAAAAGCGATTATAACTGGTTCAGACATTCTCTGAACTGCATTTTCATCAAAATTTTCTCCAATTTCTTCCCAAAGAGTTATGCTTAGTGATTCTTCTCTGCAAAAGATAATAAATTTAAATAAATAAATTATTAAGAAATTATTTTTCTTTCAATGGACATATATTTTTAATAATATATAATTTATAGTTACCTAATGTTTTGAATTGTCAGATTTCGTCTTTTGACTAATATATTACCCACATTGGATTCTTCAATACCTTTTATAGATATGAGACGACCAATAACATCTGTCATAAAATTATAAATACAAAATTATTAAATATTAATATTAATATTATATATTTATATTTTTTTAGGTAATAAAAATAAAAATATTATGTATTATTTACCTGAAAGAATGTCATTAATGTCAACTCTTGATGTTAACTAGTCATATTCCACAAAATTAAATTTGTACTGAGGTATCTCAGGAATATCTTCTTCAACTTCTTTGAAAATTGTGAATCGCGCAAACTGCAACATCACTCTATGTGGAACAATTTTGTATCTTTGTTTGTTGTTCGTAACAAAAAAGTTGCTGATTTCATATATGTTGCCTACTTGTATTTTGTTTGTTATGAAATCAACATCTTTTACACGAACAAATCTATGTATTGCTTCGTCTTGTACAAAATATATATATATATCAATTTAATATGATTTATATATATTAATAATAATACGAAATTTTTATTATTAATAAATATAATTTTGATAAAAAAAATTTAATTTAATTACCTGTTCATCTACTAATAAGCAATCAACGTTTATTAGACGTCCAGTGTTGTAGTTTGTTCCTCCATAAGCGACAAACTCGAGCACGGATCGTCTCATATGTTTCTCCTGCTTTTAGTATTCGTAGTGGACTGAACATTTTCTATAAATAATAAAAACATAGAAATATATTTGGTTATAAATTTATTGAATTGAATATTTAAAGATTATGATAAATGTTTAATACTATAATTATTAGAAAAAAAATTAATATTTTTCAAACATTTATTTTCTCTAATCAATTATGAATTTTCATTAGTGTTATGTAATATTTCTTTGTAAACAATATTTTTAATATGGTTTGAAAATTTATTAATCGAATCATGTATTAAAATATATAAACCTTTTAGTGATGTTACTCTTGATAATGTAACAAATAGTTGTCTATGACTAAAAATTTAATCCTCTAAATAGAATCCAACTTTGTTTAATAATTGACCTTGACTTTTATTTTTTGTCATAACGTAACATATTTTTAAAGGGAATTATCGCCTTTTTAATGGAAAAGGGTAATTAGATTCATTTATTGTCATTTCTACTCTTGATATATAAACTTTTTCATTTGTATTATTAGAATTAATAATACGGCCTTTAACAATTCTATTTGTTAGTTGTGTTATAATAAGTCTTGTACCATTACATAATCCCATTGATTGGTTAAGATTTCTAATTAACATAACTGGAATTCCAACTTTTAATTCTAATTCATTGGGAGGTAATCCATTAAAATTAAGTATATGTAAAAATTCAGTAGGATATAAAAGATTTAATTCGTCGAGATTTCCAGATGATGAAATAATAGTATCATAACTATAATAAATTTTTGTTTCTGTTGTACTAAGTTTAATAAGTATTTGTTTATTGCATTAGTTGTTTTATTTTGTGGTATAACAATTGCTCGTTGTTTTAAATAATCAATACTATCAAAATTAGTATTGAAATTTTCATATATTGTTGTTGAAATATGTTTCCTAGAATCTGTATTATATGGTATTTTATACTCTTCTGGTATTTTAATCCTAGTAGCATCTTCATTTTCTTTATCTTTTATTTCATCTACTATTCCATTACTAATATTTAAAATTCATTCAGAAAATTTACTAATTTCTATTTGTTCATTAGAATTAGAAGCAAATTTTTTTAAACGCGTATTTTCTGTTAAGGTTAGTATACGAAAATATTCCCAAAGGTAAGAATTGTTTATAGTTACATTAATTATATATTTTTTGTTCCATTTGGAATAACTGGTAATATTTGTCTAAAATCAGCACCCAATATGACTGTCAATCCTCCAAATGGACGATTAAAGTCATTTTTTAAATCTTGTAATGTTTTGTCTAAAGCTTCAAAACAATATTTATTCGTCATAGGTATTTCGCCCCGTAATATTAATGTTATTTTTTCAATTAATTTTACTAGTTGAGTACATTTTTTGATTTGACAGGTTGAAAATTTGTCAATTGAAAGGGATATGTGAAATCTTGAATGTACTGTTCGTCCTTTTGGTAATAATAATGATACTATACCTGATGATACTATAGCTAGTACAAATTTCACCATTTGATCTAATTTTACTAATAATAGTATTCCATAAATATGTTTTTCCTGTCCCACCATAACCATATATAAAAAATAAATTATCTTGTTTTTTTTCAATTGCGTTTAAAATTTAATTATAAATATAGAGTTGTTCTTCATTTAAATTTTGTACGAAGTTAAGATTTTCTTCTTTAATTCATATCTATCATAATTAAGTTCTTCTCTTAAAAGATTATTATTTAAATCTTCAATTAATGATCTAGTTGGAAGTGGAAGATTATAATGTGATAAAGAAGATGAATTTAAATTTAATAATTTTTCTAATTCTTATAATACAAAATCATATAACTCATTTTTCGGAATTTGAAAATCTGGGTTATTAAATAACATTATTACTTTGTATAAAATATCGTCACACATTAATTTCCAATGTTTTTCTAAAAATTTTATGGGATCACAAATATTACAAAATAATATTATTGTAATAAAAAGTTGCTAAAGTTGTGTCGATGTTGACCAAAATGATGTTTCTTCAATTGATTCATCCCATTCTTTATCATCTCCTAATATTCTTAGTGCATGATAGGCTGTTTGATTTGTGGGATAAATAATATCATTTATTGTTTAAAGGGATTCATAACTTGTTGATATTTTTTGATGATTTAATAATAATTTTAAATAGTATAATTCATCAGAACTTGGATGAATAAAAAATGTTCGTCCTATAGTATGTCCATTTTGTCGACGAGTCCATAATTTATCTTTATTATTCTAAACAAATTTTGTTGGAAATTCTATATAAGTAAGTTCTCGAGCATGTTCATTAGTTTTATTCATTTTCATTCATTATGTCAATGTTGCTTTTTGAATTTGTGGTTGTCGAATTATATTATGTAGTTGTTGATTTTTACGAAATGTAATGTTTTGCATATTTGATAAATGAATAGAAAAGCGCTGAATAGCTGGATTTCTATGGTGTATTGGATATTCAAATATTCTCCAATTTGCTTCATAAGGTGTAATATATCGACAATTAAGATAAGCTTTTATTTCATCAACTTCTTTATAATTTATTGTTTCATTATTTTCAGTAATAATGTTATCTTCAATAACGGCTCTAATTCTATCTGGCCCTTTTGTTAAGTATTTAAATAAATATTTAATAAGCATAGATTGATAACATATTTTAACAATAATATGTGCAGAATATTTTAAATACAAAGTTCGATTATAAGGTACAACATATCTATTATCAAGTTTTATTCATTCTTTCATAACATTAAAATCTGTATCTATTCAGCGATAATTTACAAGACCATTTTCTTTAATTGTTGTTTTATTTTTTATTTGTTTGGGGAATTTTTTTGAACATTTTGAATTTTTCATACATGGTGCTGATGTTTTTGCATATCCACATGGTCCATATATCATATATTCAGTAATAATTTTATGTCCTAAAGGATCTGTTATTAAGTTTGGAATTTTAGCAGAAATAATTTTATTTATTTGTGATGAATCATGGTATTTATATTCAGGATATAACCAAAATAACATATAACAATAAGATAAACCACGTTTTTGAAATTCGACTACATATAAATCTGATACAAAAAGAAATGAAATATTAATGTTAGTATTTTAATTTTGACAATAAAAAACAATAAAATTAATAATAATATATTTAGTTATTGTATAAAATAAATTAACTAACCTGTTATTATGGGCCCAAAAATTACTCCTGGTTTTATTGTTTTTAATAAATGATCTAATTTCATTTTAAATATTCTACTTATGATATCTGGTCTATCTTTAGGTTTTTGTCCTGGAATCAATGATAAATTTCTTCTAATTTCTGACCATTTTGGATTACATGTAAATGTTAAAAATATATCAGGATTTCCATAATGTCTACAAATTGCCAATGCATCTTGATAATTTTGAACCATATATCTTGGACTTCCTGTATAAGATGATGGTAAAATAATTCTTTTTCCAATTGATTGTGCATCTGTATCACCTCTAATTATAGTATCTTGAATACCTTTATAAATCTCAGATCTTGAATTGTTTTAATTATGTTTAATATAATATAAACGATCTTATTAAATAGAAGCATAAATATCTACAATATACTGTTGAAAAAGTTGACCAGATCTAAATAATGTATTTCCTTGTTGTATTCGTTCATGAAGTTGAAAAGCATAAAATGATCTCATTGATATTCGATGTCTATGTGGTTGTTTACCTATAAAATTTGGATTCCATCTTATATCAATTCTATATCCATCTTCTCCATAGGGAAATAATAATGGATATTGTAATACCATATAAGATGGATGAAGTTTATTGATTCTTTTTAGTTGTTCAGTTTGATTATGAATAATGATATCTCTTCCATTTTCATATTCACCAATATCTCCAATAATTAAAGCACCTATATCTGTTGAAGTTGGAAGATCATATTGTGCACTATTTTCTTGTCGTGTTCCTAATAATCTTAATTTCAGTTATGGTATTTGATTATTTTTATAGATTTCTCTAACAGTTCTAAAAAGTTGCACTAATTTATTTGTTTCATCTAACATTGTAATTAATTTTTCAACAATTGTCTCATTTAAATTTTCAGTATTTGAAAGTGTAGATATTTTGTTCTGAATTTTATTTTCTGTGTCATAAATATATAATTGTGCAAATCTTGGAGGATTATTATCAATTGGAAGTAAAGATCCAATTAAATGATGCATTTGACCACTAATTTTAAAAATATATGGTGCTAGAGAATTATTAATATTTAATTGAATATTTACTCCGAATGAAGTAAAAGCAAACATAGAGTTATAAGTCCTTATATTTTTTTTCTGAAATTTGTACTTAAAGGTCCTCCATAATAATCTAATAATTGATCCAAAATTGCTAGTGATTTTTTAGTTAAAGGAATACTAATTTTTCCATTTTGACAACATAAAAAATATTTTGGTGGATTTGTATTACGTGTTTGTTCATATTTCCGAAATAATACTCCACAATATTGACATATGCAATTACAATCTCCAATATCTATATATTCATTATTTAAGTCTAAACCATAAAATTTATGGAAAAAACAGAGGAAAACAAAATAAGAAAACGTTAGTATAATATATTAACAAAATTAATAAATATATAAAAGTAAAATATAATTTAAAATAATTAAATTACCTTTTTCAAATGATGGCGAGTTACATATTTCAATATTTAAATTCTGATATTTAGTATTTGAGATATCCACATTTGTTGACATAGATGCGTCATTATTATTCATATAATTTTGCCTTTTTTGTCGTCTTAAACGTTTTGAATACTATGTGTTTTTTCCAAAATTTCTTTGCATTCTTTGAATCTTGTCATACAAAATAGAAAAAGGACAGTATCAAATATTGTTAGAAAATTAAAAGTATAGATATAAATATAATAAGAAAAAGCGAAAAAAAATTTAACTATTTTAATTAAAAAAAACATGTAGCCAATAAAAAGATATTAATAAGAAATATTATAATAAAATATTTTTGGTAAGAATTTTATCTATTGTCATTAAAAAAAAATGTATTTTCTAATCAAAACATAACGGACAATAAATAAAACAAAAAAAAATTTAACAAATCAAATACCACAAAAAAATTCATTAATCTAAGTAAATTTAATATGACAAATAAAATCAACTAAATTAGTAAATAAATATCGAAGTGCACAAAATATTTTAAAATTTTATTTCTAAAAATTTTATCTTACAATTGAATCTTACATATTTTGTAATTTAATTTTGTTTTTATTTTAAATTTATAACATTCTTATGGTAACAAATTATTTCAAAATATTTTTTGTCTTCAATACTATAATTTTATTTTGTAAATTTTTTTTTCTATTATCTTAAGTTTTTCTATTCGTTTGTAAATTTTTCTCCTATTTAATATTTAATTATTTTTCTACATTATTTTATTTCTACAATTATTACAACTTGATTATATTAATTTATTTTTTATATATATGATTTTGATAGTGTAAATTTTTTTTATTGAATATTGAATAATTTTTTGATTTTTTTTCCTATCTAAATTTATTTTTATGATTAAATGTACAAAAAAAATATCAAATTCAGAGTGGAACATAAATTATTATATATGATTTAGTTTACACTTAAGAATAAATTATTAATAAGTTAAGGAATTTTTTGCTTTTTTATTTTATGACCAATTTAATTTAATTTTTATTTTTTAAGTATCATATTATGAATTGTATAGTTTATGAAATATATTTAATGAACTTATATTTTTATATAATAAATTGTTTAAATTTCGATTGATAGATTTTCTCTCACTTTATATATAATATTTCAATATTTAAATTTGTTCGTTATTTTAATATGTTACATTTATTGTATAGTTGAAGTCAGAAATTTTAGAAATTTTATGATAACATATAAACATATATAAATCTATATAAAATTTTATTTTTCTAATTTTATTTATTTATGAATGTAATTTATTTTGTATTTATGAATAAATTAACCATAAATAAAAAATCAAATTTTACTTGTTTTTTTAATTATCATTTTTATCTAATATTAGTTTTTTAAATGTCATAGTATAAATTATATATTTTGTTCAATATGTTTAATCCATTCAAGTTTTTATATAATACGATATTTTAATTTCAATTGATATCTTTTTATCTAATTTATATATAATATTGCTGTATATAAATTTATTATTAAGTTTATTTTATTACTTATATTATATTGTTCAGAACAAAAATTTTACCAATCTTAAATAAACATATAAATAAATTTAAAGTTTATGTAAAAATTTATGCAGTCAATTTTATTTATTTATAATTCATATTACCTTAAATAAATTTCAAGTTTATATAAAAATTTATGTAGTTAAGTTTATTTATCTATAATTCATATGACCTTAAATAAATATTATTTGGCGGTCAAATTTTTTAGAATTTTTCCCGTTCAATAAAAACTTATATTTTGTTAAATTAAATGATAAATAACCTAAATTGTTTACATTTTTAACGAACAATTATTTTCTATAACATAAATTGAAATAAAATAAAGATACATATAAAGGAAAAATTTAAACTTACATTATAAAAGTACAGAATGTAAAAAATTACATGAAACAATTTAAATTACATTGGCTGGTAATAAAAATATAAAAAATTACATACAACAATTTAAATTACAATGGCTGATAATAATGAAAACATTTATATACAAATATAACAAAACTAAATCTAAAAACTTGAATAATTTAATAAAAGGAAAAAAAAAACCCTGGGTAATAAAAATCATAGGCAAAAAAAACTATATTAAAAAAAAAAAGCTTCACGGAATAGTGTCAGGGGAAAAAATAAACAAACCTATAAAATATTGAATCATGTGCACGAAATTAAATATATAATCCAATATATATATACATACTAAAAAATATATAAGGGAAATTTATATTAACTCTTGAAGGGGAAAAAAAGTATTCAACATTATTAAAATAAGCCCAGATCTCTTGTACTGTAAGAGTATTTATCAAAAATAACTAAAATACAATTCGACTTCGTTTTCAATAGCTACCAGGTGAAATGTTTGGGAATATTTGCGAGGAAAAAAAATATTAATAATAAAAAGGAAAATAAAATAACAAAAACAGTAAAAAATAAAAGTCAAATAAACGATATGAAGCAAAAGTAAGAAATGAGGAATAACCGGTTAACAGAGTAAAAAAATTGAAACAATAGGATCTGAAAACTGTAACTGGAATTTTAAATTTGAGAAGGAAAAATTGAAGGAATAAAAAGGTAGGAAATTGTAAGAAAAAAAAAGAGCAATAAAATAAATGTCAAGTAAATTAATGTAAGCAATAATATATAAGTGTATTTATATATATTTTTGGAAAAACAAAAAGGGACAAAATCAGAAAAAGGTAAAGAATACACAAAATTAATAAAAACAGAAAGCATAACTGATACTCAAAATAAAGGAAAGAACAAAAAAAAAAAAAAAACAAAAGGTCAGATTTATCTGTAACGCCTCGACCTACGTAGGGCCATTACCATACATACTTAAACTAATTCTTGGTTTCAATAATATAAACTTAAAAATTTAAGGGTAATTTTTTTTTTTTTTAAACATACATAAGTACACTAGTCCATATAAGTAAACTTCTCGGGCATACATACTGAAATAAGAAAACATACATACTCCTTACAATTCACTCAAGTCTTTAAACCCTCATATTTTCTGTATAACATAATTTATTTTGAGATATATATATATATACATATCAACTCAAAAGAGTTTGCGGAAAACTTACGTAGTGGTATCCCACACCGCCCTTTACTCGCAGTATCGTCCACATGGCCTACCAATTAAGCTACAAGCTTTTTATCTACAATATGAAATATACTGATGAGCTTTCGCCCAGCAAGTACAAATATAATCTCACAAAACGTAACAAATATCGTGCAACTTATGCATAAACCAATTATGTTTAATTATAAATTTTTTATGATCAATTATTGACTTGAACTTATTATCTTGCTTAACTTATGACCCCTTGTGTACGTACCAAAAGCGCGCAATCCACAAAAAGTTAGGGTTTACAAGGTCCTTAACAATTTTGGGAATTATGTAAGCTTTACGATCTGGCGGAAGGTCTTGGTAACTTGAAACTTGTATAATCCTCCACGATCTGACGAGAGGTTGATATGACACTTTACTTGTCTTAGTTTAGTCTTAGTCTTGTTACTTTACCAAGACTAAGATTCTTTACATGTGATCTTATTAGTCATAATGCATGTGATATATAGACATGGCATGACTTAAAGAGGAAAAGCATAAAATAACTTATGGCATGTTTATTTCTTACAACATGGCATAACCATAAATCATGGCATAACTTGACATATCATGGCTTAACATGACTTAACATAACATAACATGGCTTAACATGACATAACATGAATTGACATAGCATAACATGACATAACATGACTTGACATAGTATAACATGGCATAATATGACTTAACATGACATGACATAACATGACTTGACATGGCATAACATGACTTAACATGACATAATATGACTTGACATAACATGGCATATGTGAGATCTAGTTTTTCATGTGACTAGCTTCTGTAAAAACTTGAATGTAAATAGTACATGCAATGTCATGAAAAAGCTTATTTCAGAGCTCTAATATGTGTTATGAGTTTTTATAGCTTAATAAAACTCAAAAATGACTGTTCGAAGAAGCAAATGGCCTTTTTGAACAATAAGAAGTGAAACAGACTCGATTCCACAAAAGTCAAAATTTTGACCGAAAAAGTCAACTGTTGACCGAAAAGTCAAAGTTGGACCAAAATGGCCGAAATTATGACGAAGGAATTTTAAGATCTGCGTTTTACGAAAAATAATGCAGGAACTAATTTTTATGACAGTAGAAACTAAAACCACCTTAGAAAAATCAAACACGCCACAGTAAGTCACGAGGCAGAAGGATTTGAGAAAAGATCTTCAATCCGATTTTTTTTGACTGAAATTATGAAAAATCCAAACTGTAAAATAATTATTACAGTATTGGAATTTAAATTTTTACAGTCAAAGTTTCAAAGATTTTTATCCAAACAAGCCCTAAATTTTAAGATATCTCACAAAGAAATTAGTATTTTATTCAAAGTGGGATGTGTTGGACCAATCACAAGAAGACACCTAGCCATGCCAACTCACCATGAGTTGTCTTGCACTTCCTCCACCCTCCATAGAATTCGGACACCTTGCATGCCACAAGCCAAAATTTGCAAACTTTTGGGGTCAAAATTCTATTTCAAAAAGTCCCACAAGTTGTCTATAAAAAGGGGGCTGAACTCTCTATTCATTTTAAAGAGAAAATGCAACAAAACTCTTGCAATTTTGTGGCTCAAAAATCCGAGAGAAAGGGAGAGAGTGATCAGAAAAATTTTTCAAGTTCAATCCATCTTGTGTGCTTCGGGTAGGCTAGCAACCGAGGGGGAGAGAAAAGAAAATTTTTTATGCAGCCAAACAGCCTTGTTGCCGTGGGTTTGGAGCAGGGGAAACACAAGAGAAACACCAATATTTTGGGGTAAAAATTAGGGTTTGAGTTCGAGTTTGGTTAGTGAGCAAGAGAGTGAGTTTTGTGCAAAGTTTTAGAGCTTGATTCACCTTGGAGCAGCCTTCGGGTTTGTGGGAGAAAAGGGAGAAAAAAATTCAGATTTGGGGCTAGCCTTTCTTGAGTAGCCGAGCAAGGT
>CM046376.1:14699348-14736348 GCA_025413485.1 Ficus microcarpa
ACAACAACAGTTTTCACGCTTCAATTGGAATGGATCCTTATGAAGCTTTATATGGAAGAAGATGTAAATCCCCGATCCATTGGTACGAGACAAGAGAAAAAGAGCTTGTGTCTACAGACTTCATTCGAAAAACCACGGAAGCCGTAAAGCTTATACGTCAACGGATGGAGACTGCATTCAGTCGGCAAAAGAGTTATGCCGACAAACGCCGAAGACCTCTAAAATTCCAAGTAGGAGATTTGGTTTTCCTCAAAGTCGCTCCATTCAAGGGAGTTATGAGATTTGGAAAGAAGGGAAAATTGAGTCCAAGATATATAGGGCCATTCGAGATACTCGAAAGGGTTAATAATGTGGCCTACAAGTTGGCTTTATCCCAAAAGTTAGCATATGTGCACAATGTATTCCATGTGTCGATGTTAAAGAAATACATTCCGGATCCATCACACGTACTGGAGCACGAACCAATTGAGATTCGTGAAGACCTGACCTATGAGGAGAAGCCAGTCCAAATCTTAGCACAAGAAGAGAAGGTGCTAAGAAACAAGGTCATAATGTTAGTAAAGGTATTATGGAGAAACCGCATATTGAAGAAACGACATGGGAACGGGAAGAAGACATGAAGAAAGACTACCCCGATTTGTTCTAATTTTCGAGGACGAAAATCCTTTAAGGAGGGTAGGTTGTAAGACCTGAAATTTTATGGACTCATAATTTCCTTGTTCATAAGGAATTAAAGTCCAATTTATGTGTTTGTGAAGTGTTTCATAAAAGTTATGAATAGCAATGAGAAATTCATAATTTTATTTGTTAATGTCTGATTTCTCGTTGAGATTGTTAAAAGGCTCAAAATAGAATGCCGAGGTTAGCAAACAGCTTTTTTGAGTCGAAAAGAATGAAAAAGGATGCGATTTTACGAAAGTCAAAGGTTCGGCCGAAAAAGTCAAAGTTTGACCAAGACGGGTCAAAACGTTGACTTTACAAGTTTGACGAAAAGCAGGAAAGGAAAGAGGTTTCGAAAGTATTTTATTTCAAGATAGCACGAATAAGCCATAAAACTACCCTAGAAAATCAAGCACACCGAAGTTAGGTTAAGGGCAAATAAGTCTTCAAAAAATAAGAGAGAAAGTTTTCCGGTTCGATTTTTTTTTACACGGAAAAATTTTGGACAAAAGTACAGTATGGAAACATAGAGCATAGTATTGGAAATAACTATGTGTAGCACAAGAAAAATGAATTAATTTGAGAACAAGACAAGAACCAAACAAGGCCCTTATTTTTAAGGGATGACCTCATGAAGATGACATCACAAAGGTGAGCTAAGCATGGGAAATTTTTCTAGAAGACTCTAGAAGCTTCTAGGACCATCCATTGGCTGCCACATGCCCCCTTTCCTCCCCCAAATTTTCGACAGCCATGTGAAGGTAAGGGAAAAAGCCCATTTTTAAGGAAAAAAATGTGAGCAACCAAGTCCTCCCTTTGCCTATAAATACCCCCTCATAAAACCCATTCTTTTTATTCACCAAAGGCAGCCAAACTCTGCCAAATTTCCAGCAGAAAACAGTGGGTAAGAGGGAGAGAAAGAGAAGAGAAATCAGAAAATTTTCTTAGGGCTTTTCTTCCTTGAAGTGTTCGGGTTTGCTAGGGAGAGAGAAAGAAAATTTTGGAGGCTTGGAGACCCATTTTTGGGCAGCAAAACTGTGGATTTGGGGAAGTGAAAGAGGAGTGAAAAATCTGGAAATTTTGAGGGGAAATCTTGTATGAATGCTCGGGTTGAGTAGATCTACCAAGGAGCTAAGAAAATTTTTGGTGTCCAACCTAGGAGCCAAAAACCGTGAGCAAAGGAGCAAAGGGGATCTTGGAAATTTCCAAACCCTAACCTGGGTTTAAGGTAATCTTTTGAACCAATCTTGGAATTAAGTTCAAATCTAGCATTTTTATAGTGATTCAAGTTGGTTTGTAAGGACATAAGTCTATTTAATTTTTCAGCCCTAGATTTGTGGTGTGTGTGCTTGATTAGGGATTAGGGTTTGGTTGGCTTGATTATGTTATTTGCTTGCTTTATTTTGTGCTTGAAAATGGTTAGGATGCATGTTAGATGAGCTTGGTGTGTCCCCTAATGTTTGGTCACAAAATCTGCCCTAGGCAGTGGAAGAGTGGCTGCTAGTTCAATGGTGTTGGTGATGATGTATGCTTGGATGTTGAGCTAAGTTAGAACCCATGCAGCCCAAGGTTTTAGGTTTTCGGTTTGGGGCTGTGTGGGCACACGGGGTTGATGTGCTTGGATATATGGGATGTTAGATACGCTGCTTTTTTGATGTATAAACTCCGATGTGATCGATCGAGATAGATCCGCGAAATAGGACGTAAACCGGACTAAGCAACCAAACTGCCATTTCGGATTCGAAACTGGCCAGTTTTGGAAAGTGAAATTTCAAGGCCTCTAGAGGCCGAACTGGATAAAAGTTAAAACACGAAAGTTGTTCGAAGGATTTTTCCTAGAGGATAGCGTAGACAGAATATCAAAATAAGACTCCAATGGCCTTCGTTTTTACCAAAACCCGAGACTGATCCGCCATACCTAATTTTCACGCCCAGACCCAGTTTTTCCAGGGATCAGCCAATTTCAAACAAAAACTGGTACTAATGTGGGTAGAACTGGATTTTTCACAAAACACAAAAGTTCTAGTATTTTTCGGAGCTACAACTTTCGTGAAGGCAAGTTTTTCAAGATTCCGAACGAATTTTAAAATGAGACTGTTTTACGAAGGGTGCGCAGGGAATCCGAAAATTCCTGCACCTTAGTCTTACAAATGCTTTCTAAAAACTGTGAAATTGTTTTTAAACCATTGTTTTAACTATGGAAACTGTTCCAAAGGCAGTTTCCAGCCTTAAATGATTTTATAAAGACTTGTTTCAAAAACGCGAAATTTTACAAGTAAAGTTAAGAGTTTTGGAAATTTTCCCAACATTTTTGAAGTAAGAAGAAGAATTGGATTTTAAACCAAATTATTACAAGGTAAGAAAAATGAGATTTTAAGCAAAATAGGGCAAGGTAAATCTAATGGACGATTTTCAGCCCTAGATAGTTTTATAAAATGTTAACCGAAGAAGTAAGAATTTTTCCAAGTAAACTAAAGGATTTTTGAAGATAATTATTCAATGTTTTCCAAAGGTAAGAAAAAGGAATTTTCTAGATAAAATTGGTAATCAAGCCGACTACGAACGGTAACCGGATATTATCTCCGAGTTACAGGATCAAGCCCAAGGATAACTAAGGGTGGACTATTAGTTGACCAAATGTTGACTTTAGTTGACCCACTGTTGAATTAAGATTGACCTTGAGGGTTACCCAATATAACCCTAAGGGATACACAAAGGATGAAGTTGGGCTAGGATTTAAGGGTTAATGGAAATAACCCAATGTGTATGATGTAAGAGTAAAGCCCAAAGGATGAATGATAAACCTAGACCCAAATGGAAAGGATAAAGGCTTAGCACCAAGTAGAGGTTATCCAACGTAATCTCCTATGGGATAATCAAAGACGAATTATTCGTAAGCAGTAGGGTGACCAATTGGGACCAAGCAAGATATCAAGTATCGGGGACATACCACTAAGATGAGATATAAATGTTGGTTAGGTTACCAACAGCTTATGATAGGATCCTGATCCTATGTTCTTTCAAATAGCAGAAGTGAACTGCTGTTGCGAACAAATTTAAGGACGCAACATTCAGGAAACGGCACACGAGGTAAGTACAAACCTCACCTGCAGTATGAAAGCTAGTAAATTATGTTCAAGTATGTGGTTTTCAGATATACTGCAACATGTTTTGTGCTATATCTATGAAATGCCTTGCTTTACAAAGTGCTATATTTGCAAAATGCTATGTTTATAAAAAGTGCTATATTTGCAAAATGCTATGTTTACAAAAGTGCTATATTTGTAAAATGTCATGTTTATAAAAGTGCCATAATTGCAAATGCCATGAAATGACAGGAATGCTATGCCAAGTTATGAATGAGATGAAAGTTATGTTATCATATAGTGACATCATAAGGTATATTCATTAAGGATAAACAACATGGTAAGAAATCACAAGTAAAGTGTCGTATCGACCTCCCATCAGGTGGAGGGTTTTTCATGTTAAAGTTATGGATTATTGCCCTCTCGTTGATGCGGAGGGTGTAATCAATTATGTTTTCCCAGAATAGTTAGGGACCTTGCAAACCCTAACTATATCTGGAGGCGCTATATAAATGATAGTACGTACACTATGGGGCCCATATGAAAGATAAGTTTAAGCTAAAAAGGAATGCATAAATGAACATAAATGGTTCACGCATATGCATATGATGATTGTTATGTTTTCAAGATGCTTTAAATAAAATGTTTTGTGAGATCACGTTTGTGCTTACTAGGCGAAAGCTTATTCAGTTATATTTTATACTGTAGGTAAGAAACCTGCAGCTTAAATGGTGGGCGTTGTGTGGATGATGCGGCGGCAGATGAAGGGCGGTATGGATACCACTACGCATAAATTCCGCAACCCTTTTTGAGTGAAGAAGTTTTTGTATGTATGTATATATTATGAAAGCAGATTATGTTATATGGTATTTGGTACTAAAGACTTTTAAACAAGTTTTTATTTCAGTAAGTATGTAAGATGGGTTCTATGAGCAAACATTTTTCTAAAACAAGTATGTTGGAAAAAAAAATATTCCTAAATTTTCAAGCAAAGTAAGTTAAGTAAAAGTAAGGTGACGGGCCTACGTAGAGGGGGGCGTCACACCCTTTCCTTGTAATGTTGCATACTTTAGCAGCAAAGCAAGATCTTTACATAATGGGAGCAGTAACAATGAACTTGACTACTGTGTCTTTTTATTCTTATCCTGTTCATGTCCAACCAAACCTAGAATCAAAGCAAGATCTTGACATAATTCGAGCACGTAGAGCAATTGCCTTGACCGACGCCACTTTTAACAAGCAATGACTTAATAAGTTTTTTCTTCGTGTGTGTGGGGTGTGTTTGTTTGTTTGTTTGTTTTTTTTTTTTTTTTTTTTTCATACCGTCAATCATGTCAACATTGTGCTCTCACAATTTTCAAGGGTACGTTAATTTGTAATGGTTCACGTAACTGAGACTAGATAAAGAATGAACAAGAAAAGAAAACATGTTGAATTAGAATTTTAATACTAGTTATTACGCTACTAAAATCATCAAAGTAAAGTGAGAAGAAATTTAATTCAATGTTTCTATAATATATCTATTCAATATCTATTCTATACATAAGAGGTGGTGATGTGGGGGAAAAGACAAAAAATTTTGTTCCAACTTACTTGATTTTTTTTTTTAATTATAAATCTCTATGAAAATATAAGAAGTGGTGATGTGGGGGAAAAGACAAAATATTTTGTTCCAACTTACTTGCTTGCTTTTTTTTATTATTGTTTTTATTTTTTTTTTAATCTTCATGTCCATTAACTTATTACTTACATAAGAAAGGAGAATGGATTTTGTACTTTAACTTTTCGTTGAATCCAATGGTTCAAACACTTGTTCTTTTCACTTATAGGGTTAGTTTGGTTCATGAGTTTGAACTCAAAATTTTGAGTTCAAACTCAACTAATTACGTTTGGTTATTGATCCCAACTCAAGCTCACCTTTGAACCGTTATACAGTAAACCAAACTTGGTTTACTATGCAACAAGTCGAAGGCAAACTGTCCTCGCCCATCTACTCCCCACCGCTCCATGTCTCCCTCCTTCCTCGCCCATCTGCTTCTTCCCTATTGCTCCTTTGTCTGGCATTCCTCTTTCCCATGTGCTGCATTGGTCTTTCATCTCTGTCGAAGCCAGACCTCTATTTTCTGGGATTTCGAATTGAATATATTCGATTCCCTGTGACAGTTTGCAGTACCAATCCCCTGAGTTTAAAGTGGAAAAGTAAGACCTAATCTTCAACCTTAACAACGTCTCCATCTCTTCCCGTGGGTTGATTCTGGAGTCTTGACCGTTGTCGAGGCCGGAAATTTGTCACCTTTTCTAATTGCCAAACTCCCAAATTTCGTTTCTAGGGTTTCTTCCACCTGGGCTTATACTCGAATCCAGTAGGGGAACTTGGGGCCCTACCGGGTTTGTTCATCGGACTCCTGGCATAGGTACCGCCGGTGGCAAATGCGGCACCGATTGGGATCCGCGAAGCAAGCTCGAACAAAAGGTCTCGTTACCCACTATTTCCGGGTTCCGAAATCATTGCACAGAGCCATTGCTTCCTGCCCTGATTTGCCTTCATCGACCGTGTACTCCTCATCTGGCTCGAACTCGGTAACCCAAGTATACTATCTTAACCTTTTACAAAATGATTCATTGTCAAATGATTTTAGTGTATGGCAAGCCGGGTTTTGCATAATATGGCCGAAATGATTTAGTGCATGTTTGGCTTAATTTTCTGAAGCCTAAGATATAAACCAGGCCTTGGGGTGGTTTTAGTTCAGTTTTAACATCGTTGATGCAATTAGTTGGTCAAATTTTGTGTTCTGTGACATATTTCATGAGTTGGGTTGGTTTTACTGCTTCATATGATGGTAGATGCATTATTTGGGTCATATTTTTTGTTCTTTGACCTAAAACATAACTTTGGTTGGTGTTAGTGCATTTTTGGGATTGTGATGCATTTTTGGGGTAAAAATATGTCTTTTGTTACACAATTCAGGGCTTATGTTCATTTTTGTCCAGTTTTTAGGTTTTTTATGAAATTTTTGGGTCAAGCAACGTGTTTTGTGAACTAAAATAGACCTTGTGTTGGTGTTAGTGGTTTTTTTTCTTTGTGCTGCATTAGTTGGGTCCCAAAACCGTGTTTTGTATCACTTTTGCAGACTTTGGTTGGTGTTTTTGCACTTTGTACAGGTTTGGTCCAAGTTTTGGGTCCAAATTTGTGTTTTGTGGCCCAAAACTCAACTTGGTTTGGTTATACTACTTTTTCCATTATGGTCATGCATATCTAGGTCCAATAGAATGTTTGGCATATTTGATAATAGGGGTTATGTGGTTTTGTGCAATTTTAGGGTAGTTTATGCAAGTTTTGGGTCCAACCTTGTGTTTTATGACCAAAAACTCAGCTTGAATTAGTTTTACTACTTGATCCATTATGGTTATGCATATTTATGTCCACAAATCAGTTTACCATGTTTCATAATAGGGGGTATGTGGTTTTATGCAATTTTTGGGTGGTTTATGCAAATTTTGGGTCCAACCTTGTGTTTTGTGACTCAAAACTCAACTTGGTTTGATTTTACTACTTGATCCATTATGGTTATGCATATTTAGTACCAAAATTCAGTTTAGCATGTTTCATAACAGGCGGTATGTGGTTTTGTGCAATTTTTGGGTGGTTTATACAAGTTTTGGGTCCAACCTTATGTTTTGTGACCCAAAACTCAACTTGGTTTGGTTTTACTGCTTTTTCCATTATGATTATGCATATTTATGTCCACAAATCAGTTTACCATATTTCATAAAAGGGGGTATCTGATTTTGTGCATTTTTTGGGTGGTTAATGCAAGTTTTGGGTCTAACCTTGTGTTTTGCGACCCAAAACTCAACTTGGTTTGGTTTTGCTGCTTGATCCATTATGGTCATGTATATTTAGTACCAAAAATCAGTTTAGCATGTTTCATAACAGGGGGTATGTGGTTTTGTGCAATTTTTGGGTGGTTTATGCAAGTTTTGGGTCCAACCCTGTGTTTTGTGACCCAAAACTCAACTTAAATTGGTTTTACTGCTTGATCCATTATGGTTATGCATATTTATGTCCACAAATCAGTTTGGCATGTTTCATAACGGGGGTATGTGGTTTTGTGCAATTTTTGGGTGGTTTATGCAAGTTTTGGGTCCAACCTTGTGTTTTGTGATCCAAAACTCAACTTGAATTGGTTTTACTACTTGATCCATTATGGTTATGCATATTTATGTCCACAAATCAGTTTAGCATGTTTTATAACAAGGGGTATGTAGTTTTATGAAATTTTTGGGTGGTTTATGCAAATTTTTGGTCCAACCTTGTGTTTTGTGACCCAAAACTCAACTTCGTTTGGTTTTACTGCTTGATCCATTATGGTCATGCATATTTAGTACCAAAAATCAGTTTAGCATGTTTCATAACTGAGGGTATGTAGTTTTGTGCAATTTTTGCGTGGTTTATGCAAGTTTTGGGTCCAACCCTGTGTTTTGTGACCCAAAACTTGCCTTGTGTTGGTGTTAGTGTAATCTTAGCGTTGTGATGCATTAGTTTGGTCCAAATTCATGGTTTGTTACACTTTTTCAGAGTTGGGTTGGTATTTGTGCACTTTTTATGTAAGACCCGAATTTTCATGGACTTATGATTTTCTTATTCATAAAAAATTAAAAGTCCATATCATGTGTTTATAAGATGTTTCATGGAAAATTATGAATAGCAATGTGAAATTCATAATTTTATTATTAATGTTTGAATTCTCATTAATTTGGCTATAAGACTCAAAATAGAATGCCAAGGTTCGCAAACGGCTTTTTGAGTCAAAAAGAGCGAAAAAGTACGTGACATCATGGAAGTCAAAGGTTTGACTAAAAAGTCAGCTTTGACCAAGAAAGTCAAAATTTGACCAAGAATAGTCAAAGAATTGACTTTACAGTATGATGAAATGCAGTATAGAGAAGACACTGCGAAAACCTTCTTTATGGTTAAGATAGTATGAATAGGCCTTAAAACTACCCTAGAAAATCAAGCACACCAAGTTAAGATTAAAGGTAGAAAGGGCTCGGAAAAATAGAAAAAAATTTTTACGGTCCATTTGTTGGAAAAATCGGATCCGGTATCAGAGTTACGGCGCAGTAGAAGTTTTAAAAATTTTATGCCGTTTCCGGAAAAGAAACTCATGATGCATATAACAATAAATTAAATTCATGATCAAACGTACCTTATCTCTTGGATTCCGGAATTTCTAGAGCGTTTAACCAACGTGTCTTCTCTACTATTATCGAGTTCCACGTCTCAGAGTGTGTGTGGGCACATGTTCTATGAATCCAAGCAACCGGTAATACTTTCCGAAGTCTAGATCCCTCCTTCTCAATTCCGATGATCCTCGTTGAGAATTTGATCCAACTTCTTTCTTCAAAACTACAAAACAAGAACCGGTTAACCTCCTATGAAAAATTATCACTCGGTTTAACTTTCCTCGCAGTTTTGATTCAATGGAATTTTCTTTCTTTTTCTCTCTCACAAGAAAGCCGAATTTTTGATGAGGAAGAAACCTAAAATATTTTTTTTCTTCTCACTAAAAAACGTTTTCCTCTTTAAAAAATATTAAAAATTGGTTTCTCAAGAACTCCTAGCTTTTATATAGTATTCCAACCCTTTTCAAAATTTATCTCCTACCTGAAAAATAATTAATAATTATTTTCCGGATAAATCTTGAACCAAAAGATCATACAACTTTAGGGCTAAATTCATTGAACCTAAAAACAATTTTTCAAGAGGAAATCTCAACTAAAAATTCAGCCACAAGTGAGATGGATCATGATTGGTTGTTCAAATTTTAAATCAAAAATCTAGACTAGTCAAAAGATCCTAGTCCTATCTTAATTCAAATTTCTTTTAAACCTTTTCGAATTTAAATAGGATTCACATATTTGAATAAATATTTTTCATAAACATTGTCCATATTAATTAATTTAAATCAATGAAATATTTCAAATTTTCTTTTCTCACAAAAACCATGCACCTCTTTAATTAGGAAAGAAAAATACATGAAATAATCTCCATTATTTAAACCAATTAATAATTAAATGTTAGGAATATATTTAAATAATTTTGAAACAAAATTTTCTTCCTCCATACAATTAAAAAACGTGCACCACTTTTAATTAGGAGAGAAAAATTTTGTTTTCCAAAATTCAAACACAATCTTATTTTTAAAATTCAAATTAACCAATCACATGTTGACAAATCATTTGTCTACAAATTTCACATGTCCAATCATTTCTAGATTGCATGTTAGAAAGTACCATGTCTTGATAGACATTTCTAAATTCCATTTATAATTTACCGATCTCATTAGGAACAAATCCCGAGACGCTTCGTGGAACTATATAAGCTAATAGAGGGACCCGATGGAAATATGTAAAGAGACTTCTATAATTGTGAAAAATTAATCCCAGATTAATTATCCATCAATTATCAACTTCAAAACTATTCCACTAAAAGTTTGAAGCTGAATTCCTGTTTACATATCGTATTACGAAAGCTCTCTCACGTAGTGCTTCTTCCATGATTTATTCATCGCTTACTTAATCCCTATATGTTATCCATGATTGAATTAAGGACTTTTTCCGTTTTATCTTTTCAATCATTTTAACTTAAAGTTCCATTATTCTCCATTGAAAGAACCACCAATTGTAAAACCATACAATTGGTAAACCATCAGAGAACACAAAGTAAACCGATGGCCAAGATCTTGTTATACTATTTTTCAATCCCCGAATAATGCCTTTAAGTAGATAACATTTACTATCGTTAAGATAGCTATGGATTCCGTATATATGAATCTTGATTTCTCCATCCATAAGTCATGCACCCAAAACACAAGTATGTTGACCATGAATTAACAGTGTCTCACCTTTAGTGCATCAAAGTACATAAGTCATGGATGCGAACTCAAGTAATCATTTCAGGATTAAGATTAATGCAGGATGATAATCAAAGCATCATTGATTCTTACAAACGGAATTATTAAACCGAATCAAATAACACTTTAGGTCCAGTCCAATGTCATACCTTAATACTGGTATACATTAAAGTTTCTACTCGGAACCTATTCGATGGTCAAGACAAACCATCCCTCCAAGGAAGTAGACAACCTTTACAATCTTATCATGAATAAGATCCCCAAATCTTATTCCGTTGATTGCGGACTATTTATTTAGACTGTTATCAAATTACCACGTCTTCTATGCATACCCCATATACATATGATAATTCGATATATTACCAACAGCCTAGGAGTATTTTATGTTTGCTCAAAATAATCATACAATCAACAAATGAAAGTAAATATGACACAACTTATTAAACATGAATAATTTCCTCTTATTAATATCAAAATGTCATATTTACAGAAAATCCCTAATATTGATTTTCTATCCTTAGGGCACCTATAGATCCCAACACCATTTTTACACAGATAAATTTTGGACTACAGTGCAGTATAAAAATACTGTGTATGAGTGAAGCACAGTATTAAAAAGATCTGTGCAGTATAAAAATGGACTGCTTTTAAGAGAAATAGCCAAACGAGGCCCAAGGCGGATGATGTCACCAAAGCTCTAAATTATGACATCATAATTATTTTTCAAGTTTTGAAAAGTATTCTAGGAGGTTCTAGCACCACCCATTGCCAGCCACCTCACCCTTCCAAAGTGAAAATATTAGTTTTCATGGGGAAATTTCACAATTTCACAAACTTTCCCCACCTCTACAAATAGGAGACCCATAAATCCATTTTATTCACAAAATCTTGTGAAATTCTTGCCATTTTGCTTCAGAAAATCCGTGGGTTTGGGAGGAGAGAAAGATAATAGAAAAACCAAAATTTTCATAGGGCTTTTGTTTTGGAAAGTTCGATCTTGCTCTAGGGAAACCGAGAAAAAAGTTTAAGAATTTTTGGAGCCATTTTGGCTGCTGTGGCCGAGAGTGAAGGGAGGAGAAATAGGAGAGGAAATGCGGAAAAATTTTGGGGGAAAATCTTGTAAAGTGTTCGGCTTGTGAGTGGATCAACCAAGGAACCAAAAGAAAATTTTGGGTGCTCTAGTTAGAGTCAAAACCGTGAGCAAGGAGGCCTAAGGGGAGGAGGAGAATTTGGAATTTCCAAACCCTAGCTTGGGTCTAAGGTAAAATCTTGACCCTAATCTTTCAATTAAGTTCAATTTTGGGCATTTTTATTTGTATTACAAGTTGGATTTGTAAGGACATAAGTCCAATTTAATTTCTAGCCCTAGATGTGTTAGTGTCTGCTTTGTTAGGTGATTAGGGTTGGTTGGCTTGTCTATGTTAATTTCTTGCATGATTTGTGCTTGAAAAATGTTAGGATGCATGGTAGATGTGAATGGTTGTGTGTCCCCTGATTTTGGTTAAAAATCTGCCCAAGGCAGTGTGTGCTAGGCTGCTAGCTTAAGGGTGAATGTGATGATGCATGCTTGAATGAAATGCTAAGTTAGAAACCATACAGCCCAAGGTTTAGGGCAATCGGTTAGGGGCTGCATGGGCACGTGGGATTAGCATGATTGAATTTATGGGACGTTAGAAACGCTGTATGTTTGTTGTGTAGGCTCCTGAAGTAGTCGGTTGAGTTAGATTCTGCGAATTAGGACGTAAACCGGACTTAAGAACCAAAACTGCCAGTTCGGATTCAAATCTGGCCAGTTTTGGAAAAGTGGAAACTTAAGGCCTTTAGAGGCCGAACTGGGTAAAACTCAAAATATGAAAGTTGTTCGGAAGGGTTTTTCCTAGGGGGTAGCACAAACATAATCCCAAAATGAGGCTCCAATGGCCTCCGTTTTTACAAAAACCCCGAGGTTGGTCTGTCCAGACCTAATTTACACGCCCAGCCAATTCAAATGAAAACTGACAAAAATACAAGCGGAACTGGATTTTTTGTAAAACACGAAAGTTTTAGAACTTTTCGATTGCTAAAACTTTTGTGAAGACAAGTTTTCCAAATTCAGAGTAGATTTTTTAAACTGATGCTGTTTTACGAAGGGTGTGCAGGGAACCGAAAATTCCTGCACAGGATTTTCTAAAATTAGTTCAGAAAAATTGTTTTCTTCTCAAAACCACTATTTTAACTATGGAAACTATTCTAGCCCTAAATGATTTTTATAAAGATCCGTTTCAAAAACATGAATTTTTATAAATTAAGTTAAGAATTTTGAAATTTTTCCTCAACTTTTTCAAGTTAAGAAGAGAAAATGTGATTTTTTTTTTTAAGTCAAGTGTTTTCAAGATTTTGGGCCAAATGATTTTAAAGTTTAAAAAGGAAACGACGACGAATAGTAACCGGGAGGGATACCCGAGTTACAAGGTCAAGCCCAAGGATGACCAAGGGTGGACTTTAGTTGACCAAATGTTGACTTTAGTTGACCCAATATTGAATTAAGGTTGACCTTAAGGGTTACCCAATATAACCCTAAGGGATACACAAAATAAATAATTGGCTAGGATTTAAGGGTTAATAGAGATAACCCAATGATTACGATGTAAGAGTGAAGCCCAAAGGTGGAATGAAAAACATAAACCCTAATGTTAAGATTGAGGGCCTAGCACCAAGAAGAGGTTATCCAACATGACCTCTTAAAGAATAATCAACGTTTGATTATTCTTAAATAGTAGAATGACCAAGGTGACCAAGTAAGGTAACAAGTATCGGGGACATAAAACTAAGATTAGGTATGAGAGTTGGTTAGGTCACCAACATCTAATGATAGGATCTGATCCTATGCTCTTTCAAATAGCAGGAAGTGACCTACTGTTGCAACCCGACTTGAGGACGCAACACTGAGGACACAACATAAGAGGTAAGTACAAACCTCACCTACAGTATGAAAGATAGTAATTTATTTTCAAATATGCTATAACATGTTTTGTGCTATGTCCAACATAATGCCATGTTTGCAAAAAATGTTATGTTAACTAAAGTGCTATATTTGCAAAAATATCATGTTTACAATATATTTGTAAAAATATCATGTTTACAAAAGTACTGTATTTGCAAAAATGTCATGTTTGCAAAAGTGCTGTATTTACAAAATGTCATGTTTACAAAAGCGCTATATTTGCAAAAATATTATGTTTGCAAAAGTGCTATGACATGCCAAGTTATGAATGAAGTGTAAGTTATGATATGATATAGTGACATCATAAGACATGTTCACTAATGATAAACAACATGGTAAGAAAACACAAGTAAAGTGTCGTACCAACCTCCCGAAGGTAGAGGACTATTCATGTTCAAGTTTATGTTTCCCAAAACTGTTAGGGACCTTGCAAACCCCTAACTTTATCTGGAGAGCGTGCATCTGATATGTACACAAAAGGGTCCATATGAAAGATAATAAATTCAAGTTAAAAATGGATGCATGAATGAACATAAATGGTTCATGCATATGTATATGATGATTGGTATGTTTTCAAGATGTTTAAAATAAAAATGTTTTGTGAGATTACGTTTGTGCTTACTGGGCGAAAACTCATTAGTTATATTTCATATTGTAGGTAAGAAGCCTACAACCTAAATGATGAGCTATATGCGGACGATGCGGTGGATGAAGGGCGGTATGGGATACCTCTATGCATATTTTCCGCACCTTTTTCTAAGTTAAGAAGTTTTTGTATATATGTATATATCGTGAAGACAAGTTATGTTACATAGTATTTTTGATACTAAAGACTTTAAACAATCTTTTTATTTCAGTATGTAAATATATGATATATTGCTAAGGGCAAACCTTTATATATATATGTATGTTGAAAAAAAAAAGAAAAAAAAACTATTCTCAAATTTTCAAGTAAAGTATAGTTAAGTAAGTAAGGTGACGGCCCTACGTAGGATGAGGGCGTCACATTTTAGATGTTTGTTCCAATGTTTTGTTAAGTGCTTTTCTTTTTTAGTACCTGTTTCAGGTTTTGGGTTTGTTTGGTGACATGTAGACATTGTGGCGTCGTTCGATTTTGGTTTCAAGTTCAGGATTATTTATTTATGAACCTGTTGGTGTTTGTTTGCACTTTCCCCATCCGTTTGGCTATGATGTAAACTACCTATCATTATGGATTGTAATTTTATTTGATGGGTGTGTCATTTTTCCGATATATATTGTCAATTACCGATTGTCATGCCATGGTAGCTGACATTGTATCTGGTCAATGACATGCTTCAGATGAAATATGTCAATCAATTCATACTGAGCCAACTTGTCATCCTTACCGTACACATTTATAGTATATTTTCATATTTTGGTTTTCGCTGTATTAAGGAAATGCCTCGCAAATCATCAGGTGAGACGTACGTGTAGGACCACGTCAAGGAAACAAGATTCCTTGAAAAACTTGATGAATTTTTGGCCTCTAATGGCGATAGGCAGCCAACAAGCCAAACTCTTGATCAATAGGCCATTCAATTTAACTCAGAATTTGGTGGCGTTCCTGCTTACAAAGTCACTTTATATCAAAAAAAAAGGAGCGGATGAAAAAAATTTATGGGGGTTGGAAGGCGTTGCAAGCCTGCACCAGGCTAGGGTATGATTCGGCTATCGATATAGTTGTTTGCTTGGATGATACGTGGTAGAGCTTCATCCAAGTAATTGCATTTCCTAATATAAGCCATGCGTATTATATTTATTAACAACTAGACTAGTACGAGCAGATATTCATCATATTTTATTGGTAGGTTTACAAGGAGTGTAAGCATCTCCGCTACGAGGGCCTTCACAATAAGGAATTGTATTACAACGTTTTCAAAAAAAATTACACCATAGGTGCCTCGGGCTTTGGGTCAGTTACGATGGGGGGTGGCAGTATTCCATCCGTCGACTTTGATTTCTCTATTGACAACTCTGGAACACATCCGTTCTTAAAGAGGAAATAAACCCGAGCACTAGTGGGCGGCAGGGCAACCCGCGATGAGGTCCCGACGATGCCGGTCTGTCTCGATCTCGGGGGAGTGCTGGTAAGAGAAAACAAAGAGAGGCAATAGTTGAGATGACTTTCTCGGCCATGCAGGAAATCGTCAACCATTTCCAAGGGCGATCGCAATCTGGCACAAGCAACGACCAGTCAAGCCAAAGGGATGGCATTATGGAGTGCATGAATATTATGAAGAGGATGGGTATTCCACAAAGTCATCGAACGATTATGTGACACTACTTTGATGCTCATTCGCGGCTATAGTGTCCATTTTGCCAGCTTGATGATGACAATCGGAGGGGCATTATTGACTCCGTTGTCAACCCCCAGCCGCCACCGGCTAATTGAGTTTTATTGTGCTAAATCATTTTTTTTTTCTTTCAATTAACGTTGCCATAACATTGAAACTATTTTATATCTTTTTTTTATTGGATTATGAGTGCGTTATTTAGTAACTTCGTTGTTTAAATATTTGGCTAAATTGTTGGTTACGGGATTTGACATTACATTATCTGATATTCATTTCGTTGTTAAATTACGTTATGTGATGATAAGTTCATGGATAATTAAATAATTACATAACGAATTTAAAACTATAGAAGATCAATATTAATTATCTTGGCATAGGTATGATGACTAATTCAACTCGTTTTGGGAAAAATTCATCTATATCAGGTAAACTAGTGCAAATATAGTCGAGAACGACAATCTCAATATGAATAAGCATGGTTCCGCAAACGAACATGAAGAGGACGACCAAGACTCAGAAAACGATCAACGCAACGATGGCACTATGCTTGCAATGGCAGTGGTTGTCGTGACTGCCAGTCGGCGTAACAGACGAAGAGCTCTATTACCAATGCATAATTCAAGCCTAACTGGCAGCATGCGTGTGGAAGAGATATTAAATGGCCTTGCAAAAATAATTCAAGGAATGATCAGTATGAAATCAGAAACATTCAGAGTACTCAGTAACCTATTAAGTAGTCGGGAATTATTGATGCCAACTAATAACATGACTGTGAACGAGCAGTTGTTCATATTTTTATCAATTTGTGCACAAGACGCTACAAACCGACACATTTCATATTTATTCCAACACTCTAAAGAAACATCATGTTGGTTCTATAAAGTGCTGAAGGTTATTTGTGCGTTGAATGACGAATTCATTAGACCACCCGACTACACAGCGGTTCAACCTCTGATTATGGAGCACGCGTACAAATATCGGCCATGGTTTGTTATATGTTATCGTTGTAATCGCATAATATCATCGTATGAAAAAATTAATAGAAACTTAGAATTACTAATGATGGTTACCCATTATTAATTAAGCGTAATTATTCATCTTGGGTTGTATTGGCGCTATAGATGACACACACATCCCATGTGTGCCGCGGCAGGAAAATGCGGACGCATAGATTAATCGAAAAGGGCATCACTCGCAGAATGTATTAGCGGCATGTTCGTTTGACATGAAATTCACATATATGTTGGCCGGGTATGAGAGATCTTGTTATGATACCAGAATGTTGGAAGAGGCAATAGCATTCTATGGTTTCCCAATACCTCCACCAAGTAAAAATAATTATCAACTTATAGCAGTATTTAAATATAATAAAGTTTTACATGCAATATTGGACGTGTCATTCATATTACGATGTTTATTTTGCAGGAAAATTTTACTTAGCAGATTTGGAATAAGAATTGTTTCTTGAGCCCATTTCGACGAGAAACGTATCATTTACCAGAATATCGAAGACGTGCCGGGCTAGGCAACTGCAGGTAAGTTTTTAACTACATACATTCATCGCTGCGGAATTGTATTGAGCGAACATTTAGTGTCTGGAAGACAAGATTTAAAATACTTAAAGGAATCAATAGCTATCCGATGGAGAAACAAGTAATGATCCCCATGGCGTGTGCAGTTGTGCATAATTTCATAAGGATGGTGCAAGTTGGGGATTCCTTTCTTAAAGAGTATGCAGCAGACTGTGTGTCTATAGGTGGAAATGTTGATGTTAATGCAGATTACGTGTTTGACGATGGGATCGATGGTACTGGCCCCAGTACAGGAACGCAACAACATGACTCGAAGAGGGGTACAATGAATCAGCTGAGAGATATGATGGCTGATGATATGTGGGACAGATATCAATAATCTCCGTGATATAAATCCACGTGAAAGCAAGCTCAGTTTTACCTAGTTGCGCGAGATTAGGATTGTTGAAGTCCCAAATTTTTTCTTTTTTGTGTTTGGTAACTTAATTTAACTCCAGCTAAACTGTACTTTTTCACCTCAAATTTTGTCTTTTTCTGAAAAGTCAACAAATTTAATGGCTACTTTTTCAAAAGTTTAAACTAATCGAACTTAAGAATTTCAACTTAACTCAAACTCAACTTAATTTAACATTCTATTGTAGGTTCCAACAAAGAAAATTGGAAAAATTAAAACTTGCATCATGATATAACACCAATTAACCTAGGACCTCAAAATCTTATGTAAAATTTCTTACATAGTGATAAATATGAACCAACAAAAAGTACATAATTGGTCAGTAAAAATTGATACAAACTAATTAATAATTACAATCCTAATCTGGAGCAATTAGATAAAACTGAGCTTGCTTTCACGTGGATTTATATCACGGATATGATTGATATCTGTCCCACATATCATCAGCCATCATATCTCTCAGCTAATTCATTGCACCTCTCGTCGAGTCATGTTGCTGCGTTCCTATACTGGGCCAGTACCATTGATCCCGTCGTCAAACACATAATCCGCATTAACATCGACATTTCCACCTATAGGCACACAGTCTGCCGCGTACTCTTCAAGAAAGGGATCCCCAACCTGCACCATCCTTATGAAATTATGCACAACTGCATAAGCCACGGGGATCATTACTTGTTTCTCCATCGGATAGCTGTTGATTCCTTTAAGTATTTTAAATCTTGCCTTCCAGACACTAAATGATCGCTTAATACAATTCCGTAACGATAAATGTGTGTAGTTAAAAACTTCCCTGAGGTTGCCTAGCCTGGCACGACGTCTTCGATATTCTGGTAAATGATACGTCTCTCGTCGAAATGGACTCAAGAAACAATCCTTATTGGTGTAGCCCGAATCTGCTAAGTAAAATTTTCTTACAAAATAAACATCGCAATATGAATGACACGTCTAATATTGTATTTAAAACTTTATTATATTTAAATACTACTATAAGTTGTCAATTATTTTTACTTGGTGGAGGTATTGGAAAACCATAAAATGCTATTGCCTCTTCTAACATTCTGACATCATGACAAGATCCCTCATACCCGACCAACATATATGTGAATTTTATGTCAAATGAACATACCGCTAATATATTATGCGAGTGATACCCTTTTCGATTAATCCATGCGTCCACATTTTCCCGCTGCGGCACACATGGGACGTGTGTGCCATCTATAGCGCTGATACAACCCTGGATGAATAATTACGTTTAATTAGTAATATGTATCATCATTAGTAATTTTAAGTTTCTATTAATTCTTTCATACGATGATATTATGCGATTATATCGATAATGTATATTAAACCATAGCTGATATTTGTACGCGTGCTCCATAATCAAAGGTTGAGCCCTTGTGTAGTCGGGTGGTCTGATGAATTTGTCCTTCAGTGCACAAATAACCTTCAGCACTTTATAGAACCAACATGATGTTGTTTCTTTAAAATGTTGGAATAAATATGAAATGTGCCGGTTTGTAGCACCTTGTGCACAAATGGATAAAAATATAAATAACTGCTCATTCACAGTCATGTTATTAGTTGGCGTCAATAATTCCTGACTACTTAATAGATTACTGAGTGCTCTGAATGTTTCTGATTTTATACTGATCATTCTTTGAATTATTTATGTAAGGCCATTTAATATCTCTTCCACACGCATGTTGCCAGTTAGGCTTGAATTATGCATTAGTAATGGAGCTCTTCGCCTGTGACGCCGATTGGCAGTCACGGCAACCACTACCATTGCAAGCATAGCGTCATCATTGCGTTGATCGTTTTCTGAGTCTTGGTTGTTCTCTTCATGTTCGTTTGCGGAACTATGCTCATTCATATTGAGATTGCCGTTCGAAACTATATTTGCACTAATGTACTTGTTATAGATGAATTTTCCCTAAAACGAGTTGAATTAGTCATCATATCTATGCCAAGATAATTAGTATTGATCTCCTATAGTTTCAAATTCGTTATGTAATTATTTAATTATCCACAAACTTCTTATCACATAATGTAATTATACAAACAAAATGAATATCAAATAACTTGCTGTCGGAAGAGTTTCTTCGGTTTCAATGTTAACTTGCTGCCCGAATTTATTCTGATAAGTTGTAAAAATCTCAAATAACTTGCATTTAGTGTTAGTAAATGTTAAAGAATATGTTGAAGCAAAATCTACATTCATATGTTCAGAAATATAAATAAGACCATTTAATTTAACTATAGGATTTAAAACAATGGCAATGCAATATAATAAAGCATGTTATTGTGATCCCAATATTTCATAGACTTTTTCTCCATTTTTTCTACTATTAGTTTAAATAAATTATCATTTCTATATTCACAAAACAATGAAGAAATAAGTATTAACTGGGTGAAAACTAGTGGAGAAGTGGGATAATAAACACCAGACAATAAAACAGTAGCATCATGAAAAGTTTCTAAAAAATAAATCATTCTTTCAGCAATAAACCAATCAACATCAGATAATAAAATGTTATTATGCTTTGTATTATAAAACATAGAAATAACATTCTTATATTTTATTACATTTTTCAACATTAAATAAGTTGAGTTCAACCTTACCGGCATATCAGTCCCGAATTTTTGAGGTTTCAAACCTTCTGCTTTGCAATACCTCTTAAATTCAGCAATGCGAGAATTTGAATTATGTATCCAAATGAGAGCATTACGAATATTTTCTATGTTACTACTTACCAACTTCATACCTGATTTTACAATGAGGTTGATGATATGACATGCACAACGTTAATGTAATAAAATTCCACCAATATATTCTGACAAGTTGTTCTCAAGAAAATGAATTGCAGCGATATTTGCCGAAGCATTATCTAGGGTGATTGAAATAATGTAATTGCTAATGTCAAATTCATTTAAAACACTCATAATATTATCAGTAATTTTTAAAGCACTATGAGAATGATCAATCAGTCTAAAGCCAATAATTCTTTTTTGTAATTGCCACTGGGGATCTAAATAATGTGAAACTACACTAATATAATCTTGATTTGACCTAGCAGCCCAAATATCAGATGTTAATGCAATACAAAATGTGTTTGTATTCATATAAGATATTAATGCAGTGCGTTTTTTTTACTATAATAAGATATAATATCACTCTTAATAGTTTTTCTAGTAACGGCTTTAAATTGTGGACAAAAAGATCTTTGAATATGCTCTTCATAAAAAGTATTTTCACCAAAACTAATATGTAAATCTGTAGAGGCAATTAAACAAGCTAGAGATTCTCTAGCTACCATCGGATCATAAGAAAACTACCTACCGAGCCATCGGAGTTGAATTTTAGAGTGCTTTGTGTCGGCTCCCTTCCTTTGATATGTTTCTCAGCACATCTTTCACCATGGGCTAGTAAGTGGCGAGTCCCACCGGAAAAGTTAGCAGTCAAAGTTTTTTTACGAAACTTACATTTTGCTACTCTTGTTTGTTTTTTTTGGCCGTCGGGGCCGATCTCCTCATGCTGCATAACATCAAAGAATTGCCAAGCACGTGAAGTGGGTTTAGCAGTACCTTTAGGCTTTTTTGGTGGGTAACTGGTGCTTCCCGAACTACTTCTTGATGGTGCCAACATTGGACTTGGTGGTATTGGAGTATTGAAACTCCTACGTCTAATCTCATGGACATTGTCACCAGCCTCTATATGGGAAATCTCCACTTCTTCGATGTCGCGGTCATCCATCCCGTAGTAGTCCTCATCAAGATCAAAAAATGGTTGTTGAACATTTGGATTTGGATCCATTTTGATTTTTTTGGTAGGAAAGTAAGTATTAGAAATTTAAAATTTAGAAATAATGAGAATGAGAATATGAGTTATTAAAAAAAGTAGAGAAATAATGAGAATGTTGTTATATAGGTTATGATAATATGATTTATAAAATAATGGGATTATAAAAATAATGAAAATATGAGGATTGACAAATGAGGAGAGAAGAATGATTGAAATGAGGAGGATTGAGGAATGAGGAGTCCAAGAGATTGAAATGAGGATCGAGCAGAGAAGAATGATTGAATGAAGAGAGGTAGGAAAAAATGAAATGGAAGGGGGGTATTTATAGAGATGGGCAAGGCAGATGACCAGCTATGAGAATGAAAAAAAAAATTGAACTTTCCAAACGGTTATAAAAATAGCCGTTGGTAATTGTCCATGAGTCCATCTGACCATCCCAGCCTCCCACACTCTCCCTGTCTCACCTCACCAGTCACCAACGGCTATTTAAGTATTTTTTTCAGACTTTCAGCCATTGGGAGGAGAGAGCAGAGGACTTTTGCCCACAGCCCCACACAAACGGTTATTTTTTTTGCCCACAATTCCACAAACGGCTCTTTTTTCACTAGCAAGCACGCCCCCTGTGCCTGCCGCTTGCGCCCTGCGGTCTGCAGCAGCCAGTGGGCTATGGACCCGGCCTGGCACTCTGGCATGAGCCAAGAACGCTTGCGCTAGCACTGCTGAGCCTGAGTGCTGGCCTGCTGGGCTGTGGATGTGGTTTATATAATAAACCAAATAAGTGAAATAAGTTCAAATAACCAATGGTGGCAGGTGGCACACTGGCACTGTGGCAGCAGCTGGCTTGCTGCGCCTGCTGCTCCACCTTTTCTTTTTTTTTTTTTTTAATATAATAATATAATATTAATATTTAATATATATAATTTTTTTAGTAAAAATAATATATATAAATTACTTTTTTAATTTTTATTTTATTATATATATTTTTATTTTTTTATTTTTTTATAACGGGCCGGCCCATCGGGCTAAATGTTCGGGTCGGGCTGGCCCAGCTCGTCGGGTTGAAAGGAGAGCCCAGTCCGCCCGTCATTATCGGGCCGGGCTTTTACCGGGCCCGTTGAATGCGGGCCGAGCCGGGCCACCAACCAGGCCGAAATCACGGGCCACGGGCCGACCCGTTTGGCTCGGCCTCAATTCCCACCACTAAGCAGGCCAACACTCAGGCTCAGCAGCGCCAACGCAAGCGTTCCTGGCTCATGCCAGAGTGCCAGGCCGGGCCCACACCCACTGGCTGCTGCAGACCGCAGGGCGCAAGCGGCAGGCACAGGGGGGCGTGCTTGCTAGTGAAAAAAGAGCCGTTTGTGGAATTGTGGGAAAAAAAATAGCCGTTTGTGTGGGGCTGTGGGCAAAAGTCCTCTGCTCTCTCTTCCCAATGACTGAAAGTCTGAAAAAATACTTAAATAGCCGTTGGTGACTGGTGAGGTGAGACAGGGAGAGCGTGGGAGGCTGGGATGGTCAGATGGACTCATGGACAATTACCAACGGCTATTTTTATAGCCGTTTGGAAAGTTCAATTTTTTTTTTTTCATTCTCATAGCCGGCCATCTGCCTTGCCCATCTCTATAAATACCCCCCTTCCATTTCATTTTTTCCTACATCTCTTCATTCAATCATTCTTCTCTGCTCGATCCTCATTTCAATCTCTTAGACTCCTCATTCCTCAATCCTCCTCATTTCAATCATTCTTCTCTCCTCATATTTTCATTATTTTTATAATCCACATTATTTTATAAATCATATTATCATAACCTATATAACAACATTCTCATTATTTCTCTATTTTTTTTAATAACTCATATTCTCATTCTCATTATTTCTAAATTTTAAATTTCTAATACTTACTTTCTTACAAAATAAATCAAAATGGATCCAAATCCAAATGTTCAACAACCATTTTTTGATCTTGATGAGGACTACTACGGGATGGATGATTGCGAAATCGAAGAAGTGGAGATTTCCCGTATGGAGGCTGGTGACAATGTCCGTGAGATTAGACGTAGGAGTTTCAATACTCCAATACCACCAAGTCCAATGTTGGCACCATCAAGAAGTAGTTCGGGAAGCACCAGTTACCCACCAAAAAAGCCAAAAGGTACTGCTAAACCCACTTCACGTGCTTGGTAATTCTTTGATGTTATGCAGCATGAGGAGATCGGCCCCGACGGCCAAAAAAAACAAACAAGAGTAGCAAAATGTAAGTTTTGTAAAAAAAACTTTGACTGCTAACTCTTCCGGTGGGACTCGCTACTTACTAGCCATGGTGAAAGATGTGCTGAGAAACATGTCAAAGGAAGGGAGCCGACACAAAGCACTCTAAAATTCAACTCCGATGGCTCGGTAGGTAGTTTTCTTATGATCCGATGGTAGCTAGAGAATCTCTAGCTCGTTTAATTGCCTCTGCAGATTTACCTGTTAGTTTTGGTGAAAATACTTTTTATGAAGAGCATATTCAAAGATCTTTTTGTCCACAATTTAAAGCCGTTACTAGAAAAACTATTAGGAGTGATATTATATCTTATTATAGTAAAAAACGCGCTGCATTAATATCTTATATGAATACAAACACATTTTGTATTGCATTAACATCTGATATTTGGGCTGCTAGGTCAAATCAAGATTATATTAGTGTAGTTTCACATTATTTAAATCCCCAGTGGCAATTACAAAAAAAAAAAATTATTGACTTTAGACTGATTGATCATTCTCATAGTGCTTTAAATATTACTGATAATATTATGAGTGTTTTAAATAAATTTGGCATTAGCAATTGCATTATTTCAATCACCCTAGATAATGCTTCGGCAAATACCGCTGCAATTCATTTTCTTGAGAACAACTTGTCAGAATATATTGGTGGAATTTTATTACATTAACGTTGTACATGTCATATCATCAACCTCATTGTAAAATCAGGTATGAAGTTGGTAAGTAGTAACATAGAAAATATTCGTAATGCTCTCATTTGGATACATAATTCAAATCCTCGCATTGCTGAATTTAAGAGGTATTCCAAAGCAGAAGGTTTGAAACCTCAAAAAATTCGGGACTGATATGCCGGTAAGGTTGAACTCAACTTATTTAGTGTTGAAAAATGTAATAGAATATAAGAATGTTATTTCTATGTTTTATAATACAAAGCATAATAACATTTTATTATCTAATGTTGATTGGTTTATTGCTGAAAGAATGATTTATTTTTTAGAAACTTTTTATGATGCTACTGTTTTATTGTCTGGTGTTTATTATCCCACTTCTCTACTAGTTTTCACCCAGTTAATGCTTATTTCTTCATTGTTTTGTGAATATAGAAATGATAATTTATTTAAACTAATAGTAGAAAAAATAGAAAAAAAGTTTATGAAATATTTGGATCACAATAACATGCCTTTATTATATTGTCTTGCCATTGTTTTAAATCCTATAGTTAAATTAAATGGTCTTACTCATATTTCTGAACATATGAATGTAGATTTTGCTTCAATATATTCTTTAACATTTACTAACACTAAATGCAAATTATTTGAGATTTTTGCAACTTATCAGAATAAATTCGGGCAGCAAGTTAACATTGAAACCGAAGAAACTCTTCTGATTGCTGGTGATCGGAAAAAGAAAAAAGTTATGGGTTTTTTCTCTACTCCAACAAGATCGGGCTCCTCATCAAGTTCGAGTGTTACTCGTCCAATTTCAGCAAGTTCAACTACTACGAGTACGACACACCCGGAGCTCACAAAATACTTGGATACAGATTTTTCATGTAATACCCGGAATTTTCATGGACTTAAGATTTCTCTTTTTATTAGAAATTAGAAGTCCGCATGATGTGTTTTTATGATATTTCATGAAAAATTATGAATCACATGTGAAATTCGTAATTTTATTAGCCAAGGTTAGAATTTTCTTTTAAACCGCTATGGGACTCGGAAAAAAATGCCGAGTTGGTAAACGGCATTTTGAGTCAAAAAAAAAGGACGAAAAGGAAAGAAAAAGAATGAAAAAGGATGAAATTTTACAAAAGTCAACTTTGACCGAAAAAAGTCAAAGGGTTGACCAAAAAGTCAAAGTTTGACCAAGGACGGGTCAAAAATGTTGACCTCGAAAATGATGAATTGCAGTATAAGAAGAGACTACAAAGACTTTCTATGGTCAAGAAAGTAAAAATAAGCCGTAAAAACCACCCTAGAAATCAAGCACACCGAATCAAGATTAAAGGGCAAAAAGGTCTCCGAAAAATTTGAGAAAGAAAGTTTTCGGTCCAATGTTACAAGGAAGAATTTTTGGATCAAAATTATGGAGCACAATACTTTTAATATTTGTGTGACACAAAGGAAAGGAAAAGGAATTAATTTTAAAGAAGAAAAATGGCCATAAAAGGCATTGTGGGAGTTAGTGGAAAAAGACATCAACCCACCTCCCTTACACCTAATTAAGTGCCACTTGTCCCCCTAATTTCAGCAGCCATTACTCCCTTTGCTCTCTCAATATTCGGCTGCAACCAAAGGGAAAAGAGAAAGCATGGAACAAAGCCATGAATTAAGGAATGATGTCTCCTTTGAAAGCTAACTAGATGGGAACTAAATGGGTAAAGTGTGGTGTCCTTCCATCACCCATTAAGTGCCAATTGTCCTCCATAAAGTTCAGCCAAAGACAGCCCATACTCCCCCCCTTGATGGTCGGCAATTCAAGGAAAGAAGGACAAAGAAAAGCATGAGAAAAGATGGAAAAGAAAGACATGGCATAAAGCCATAAATCACGGAAAAGTAACCAACCACCACATCACCTTTTCCTTTAGCCAACTACTCCCTCTTTTCTTCAACAAAAAATTCGACCAACCTTTCCCATTCTCCCCCTAAGTTTCGGCAGCTCAAGGACAAGGAAAAGGAGAGCCATAAAGGCATGTGATAAAGTCTTGGATTAAGGAGAAAAGTTGGTCAATGCAAGCCATCTACTCCCCCCTTTTTCCACTTCAAAATCCGGACACAAGGCCCCCCATTTCCCCTTCAAGATTCGGCCAGCTCATGGGCAGCTAGAAGAGAAAAGAAAGCATGTGATAAAGCCCCTTTTTAAGGGAAAAAGTTGGTCAACTAAAACCACAAATGCAAGCTAGCTTTTCCCCATTTTTCCTCCACAAAATCTGCTGCATGTCCCCCTCCTTTCCCCTTCAATTTTCGGCAACAAGCAAGCCATCTCCCTCCCTCAATATTCGGCTGCAGCAAGGTGGATGGAATAGACTTGACATAAAGCTATTTTTTAGGAGAAAAGCAAGACAACTAAGGTCTCCTCTTGTCCCCCAAGAAACCCTCTCATTCCCATTTGTGAACCAAGAAGAACTCATGCTCCTTTTTCTCTCCAACGGTCGGCAGCAAGAGGAGAGGAGAAAGAAAGAGTGAGCCAAAGAGACTTCTTGGGATTTTCATCCCATTGGAGCTCGGTTTTGCAAGGGAGTGAGCAAGAGAAAAAGTGAGAAAATTTCCATGGATTTAGGGCACAAAACTATGGGAAAGGAGAGGAAAAGAGAAGAAGAAATCTGGAAAAATTTTTAGGGTACAACTATGCATGAAGTTCGGCTCTTGGAGAGGAAACCAAGAGAAGATTTTTTGGTGCTCCATGGAGCCAAAACCGTGGGCTTGGAGAGAAGGAAAAGGTAAGAGAAAACTTGGTTTTTCATCTTATAAAGTTTGGTTTTGGTAGAGCAAGAAAGAGCTAACAAAAAAGTGTTTGATTCCATTTTCATCGTGAATCCGTGGGTGAGCAACCAAGGAGGAAAAAAAGGATTTTCATACCCTAACTTGAGTTAAGGTAAATTCTTGAACCAATCTTGGATTTAAGCTCAAGATAAGCATGTTTATGGTGATTCAAAAATGGATTTGTAAGGACATAAGTCCAAGTTTATTTTTCAGCCCTTGATTTGGTGTATGTGCTTGATAGAAGATTAGGGTTTGGTTGGCTTATTTTATGATGTTTCTTACATGATTTTTATGCTTGAAAAATGATTAGGATGCATGCTAGATGTGTTATTTAAGTCCCCTAAATTTTGGTCACAAATCAGTCACAAATTTTCCTTCTCTCCAAGCTCACGGTTTTGGCTCCATGGAGTACCAAAAAATCTTCTCTTGGTTTCCTCTCCAAGAGCCGAACTTCATGCATAGTTGTACCCCAAAAATTTTTCCAGATTTCTTCTTCACTTTTCCTCTCCTCTTCCCACGGTTTTGTGCCCTAAATCCCATGGAATTTTTCTCACTTTTTCTCTTGCTCACTCCCTTGCAAAACCGAGCTCCAATGGGATGAAAATCCCAAGAAGTCTCTTTGGCTCACTCTCTCTTTCTCCTCTCCTCTTGCTGCCGACCCTTGGAGAGAAAAAGGAGCATGAGTTCTTCTTGGTTCACAAATGGGAATGACAGGGTTTCTTGGGGGACAAGAGGAGACCTTAGTTGTCTTGCTTTTCTCCTAAAAAATAGCTTTATGTCAAGTCTATTCCATCCATCTTGCTGCAGCCAAATATTGAGGGAGGGAGATGGCTTGCTTGTTGCCGAAAATTGAAGGGGAAAGGAAGGGAACATGCAGCAAATTTTGTGGAGGAAAAATGGGGAAAAGCTAGCTTGCATTTGTGGTTTTGGTTGACCAACTTTTTCCCTTAAAAAGGGGCTTTATCACATGCTTTCTTTTCTCTTCTAGCTGCCCATGAGCTGGCCGAATCTTGAAGGGGAAATGGGGGGCCTTGTGTCCGGATTTTGAAGTGGAAAAAGGGGGGAGTAGATGGCTTGCATTGACCAACTTTTCTCCTTAATCCAAGGCTTTATCACATGCCTTTATGGCTCTCCTTTTCCTTGTCCTTGAGCTGCCGAAACTTAGGGGGAGAATGGGAAAGGTTGGTCGAATTTTTTGTTGAAGAAAAGAGGGAGTAGTTGGCTAAAGGAAAAGGTGATGTGGTGGTTAGTTACTTTTCCTTGATTTATGACTTTATGCCATGTCTTTCTTTTCCATCTTTTCTCATGCTTTTCTTTGTCCTTCTTTCCTTGAATTGCCGACCATCAAGGGGGGGAGTATGGGCTGTCTTTGGCTGAACTTTATGGAGGACAATTGGCACTTAATGGGTGATGGAGAGGACACCACACTTTACCCATTTAGTTCCCATCTAGTTAGCTTTCAAAGGAGACATCATTCCTTAATTAGGTGTAAGGGAGGTGGGTTGATGTCTTTTTCCACTAACTCCCACAATGCCTTTTATGGCCATTTTTCTTCTTTAAAATTAATTCCCTTTTCCTTTCCTTTGTGTCACACAAATATTAAAAATATTGTGCTCCATAATTTTGATCCAAAAATTCTTCCTTGTAACATTGGACCGAAAACTTTCTTTTTCAAATTTTTCGGAGACCTTTTTGCCCTTTAATCTTAATTCGGTGTACTTGATTTCTAGGGTGGTTTTTACGGCTTATTTTTACTTTCTTGACCATATAAAGTTTTTTGCAGTCTCTTCTTATACTGCAATTCATCATTTTTCGAGATCAACATTTTTGATCCGTCCTTGGTCAAACTTTGACTTTTTGGTCAACCCTTTGACTTTTCGGTCAAAGTTGACTTTTGTAAAATTTCATCCTTTTTCATTCTTTTTCTTTCCTTTTCGTCCTTTTTTTGACTCAAAATGCCGTTTACCAACATCGGCATTTTTTTCCGAGTCCCATAGCCGGTTTAAAAGAAAATTCTAACCTTGGCTAATAAAATTACGAATTTCACATGTGATTCATAATTTTTCATGAAATATCATAAAAACACATCATGCGGACTTCTAATTTCTAATAAAAAGAGAAATCTTAAGTCTATGAAAATTCCGGATATTACATCCTACCCTCCTTAAAATATTTTCGTCCTCGAAAATCGGATAATTCTAAGTGGTTTTTCTCAAATCCACTAGAAATCCATAATGGTCTGCTCATGTTCCCATTTTTTTAATACCTAATGGGATCATATCTTTTATGCAGAACTATAATCTTCCTTATATTTCATCTTATTTCATACCTCATATCCTCATTCTTTCATGCTTACTTTCGTCATTCTTTCATTCCTATCATCATACTTTCATCATGTTCATCATACTTTCATCATACTTTCATTCTTTCATACATGTCATCGTACTTATCATTTCTTCATATTGCATCACAAGAACCATTTTCATGAAATTTCTTAGCAAATTTATCATAAAACTTGCAATTTTTTTGAAAAGCATATTATGTTATATAGCTTTTCCATACATGAAAAATATATCGTATCTTTATATTTACGATATTTTTCTTTAACTTTACTTTAGGGCTCAGCAATTATTGAAAATATTTTTCTTTCAATTTACTTGAAACTGAGGACCCTCTTAGTACAGTGTTAATCTCATGCTATTAGAACCTATTTCTTTCGTGGTGGCCCCTCTTTTGGAATTTCTTCCTCACGGATTTGGCCAAAGACTCCTCTCTTGGGAAAAATTTACTCCTCAAGGATTTGGTCTTTTACATTACATACATGATTAGGTTCTAATGTCACATAAGATCAAGCACCATACGTAAAAATAACTTCTTTAAATATCTTCCATATTATTATTCATGAAAAATAATAATAAATAATATTCTTGAAAACGTTTTTCTGTCCGAGTGATGCAATCGAAGACATACTTGATTCAACTAGCTCTTTACATTTATTAGCCAGTAGAAATTTCTCTTTTGCCTTTAGCATTTCTCTTAAAGCATACAGGCATAATCTTAGCTCTAGGGAATATCTAAAACTTCCCATCATCACATAATCTTCATTACTTAGAAGGTTGTTGTCAATCTCAACCTTATGGATATCATCATCATTCTTATGACATAACAATTCTCATTGGTAGCATCTAACTCATATAGACATATGCCTAATTGCTATTCCCAAATTAAGGCATTATCCACTTTTTTTTTCAATCATAACTTAGCTTCTATAATTGCAAGATTAGACTCTTGCAAACTTTAGTTCGTTCGTATACACGGCGAACCGATTTTCTATTTCTAACTTCTAATCCTTTATATCATCATCATCATCATAAGCTTACCCTCTTACATACCCATCATGGTAGTTTCTAGGGTCAAGGAAATACATATGTATATCATACGTAATCCCATAAAATGAAAAACACTATGGTTATCACTTAAAAAAAATTTTCAACTTACTTGGGCTGTTGCGGAGACGATGTGAAGCGAAGTGAAGTAGGCTGGCAGGATACCGCTCTGATACCAAAAACTCTAAGTCAGTGGCTGATTTGCTTGAAAGAAAAATGATGAATGTGATGCTAGTTTGATGAATGATGCAAGAGCAAGACACCATGCAGCCAAGGACGTTTTGTGGGCTGCATGGGTGTGAAGGATGGGCAAGAATGTATGCATGGGACGTTAGATACGTTGCTTGTTTAATGTTTAAGCTCCCGATGTGATCGGTCGAGTTAGAATCCGCGAACTAGGACGTAAAACCGGATTAACAATCGAAACTGCCATTTCGGAGTCGAAACTGGCCAGTTTCGGGAAAGTAAAATTATCAGGTCCTTAGAGGCCGAACGGGTTAAAAGTTAAAACACGAAAGTTGTTCGGAACAACTTTTACTAAAGAGTATCGCGGACAGAATCTTAAAATAAGGCTCCAAAGGCCTTCATTTTTATGAAAACCCGTGGCTAACTCCTGGAGCCAGTTTCACTCCGTTTTTCAGGATTAGCCACATTCAAACGAAAACTGGTACTGATCTAGCCAGAACTGGGTTTTGTACAAAACACGAAAGTTTTAGCATTTTTCGATAGCTACAACTTTCGTGAAGACAAGTTTTTCAGATAATGAATAGATTTTTAATCTGGGTTGGTTTTACGTAAAGTGCTCAGGGAATCCAAGAATTTCCAGCACTTTGGTTTACAAAAACGTTTTCTAGAAAATGTAAAGTGCCTCCAAAATGTTATTTTGACTACGAAAATCGTTCCAATAGCGATTTTCAGTCAATAATGATTTTATGAAATCCCGTTCTAAGAAAATGAATTTTTAGAGTTTTTGGGATTATTCACCCAAAGCTCTCAAGTTAAAGAGAAAAATGAGATTTTCCATAAGTTAAAGGAAAATGAGATTTTTCAAGAAGAAAGTGGAATTTTAAGGTTTAGAATTGAAATTCCACGTTTTTCCTAGAAGCAAAGAAAATAATGATTTTAGCCAAGTATTTTCAAGAGTTATGAAGTAAGAGTTTTTACAAGCAAAATAATGAGATTTTTGGAAGATAACTATATAATGTTTTCCAAAAATAATGAAATGGAGTTTTAAGGTAAAAATGGATAAACAAGTCGACTACAAACGGTAACCGGAAATTATATCCGAGTTACTGGGCTAAGCCCATAGCCCAATGTTTAACCCAAAGGGGGTTGACCTTAATTGACCACATGTTGACTTGGGTTGACCAAGAGTTGACTTTAGGGTTACCTAATATAACCCTAAAGGATACCAAGATTTATGAAATGGGCTAAGACCTAGGGTTATTGAAGAGATAATAACCCAATGGATTATGAACCAAGTAAAAGTAAAGTATAAGCCCAAGATGAAGGAAGTAACCAATCAGGTTTACAAGAGATATTAGAGGGTACATAAAACACACACATCTAGGATTGCTCATGGATGTCGGTTAAGGATACCAACATCATATACCACGATTTATGGTAAGATAAGTTAACCTTATCTTACACCTCTTTTGATTGAAGCAGGATTATGAACCTGTTGAGATATCGCGAGGAATGTACGCCAAGAGCATAGGATTTAAGGTAAGTACAAACCTCACCTGTAGTATGGAAAAATAATATGTATGTTCAAATATGCTATGTTTCAAGATATGTTAAAATGCTTTTAAAATGTCATGTTTTGAAGATGTTTTCAAGATGCCATGCTATGTTTTATGAATGAAATGTCAAGTATGTATGATATAGTGACATCATAAAGTATGCTCACTAATGATAAGAAACTTGGTAAAAATACACAAGTAAAGTGTCGTACCAACCTCCACCAAGGTGGAGGATTTTTATGTTAAAGTTATGGATTCGCTCTCTCGTTTTTGTAAGAGGGTGTAATCACTTATATTTTCCTGGAGCAGTTAGGGACTTGCAACCCCATCTAACTGTATCTAGCGGCGCGCTATATGTTAAGGGTACGTACACTATGGGGCCCATAAGAAAGATAAGAAAATTAAAGGAAATGCATAAATGAACATAAATGGTTCATGCATATGTTTTATGATGAAGTATGTTTCAAGATGTTTAATTGAAATGTTTTGTGAGATTTAAGTTTGTACTTGCTGAGCGTCAGCTCATCAGATATATTCCATACTGCAGGTTGAGATAAAAAGCTTGTAGCTTTACTTGGTGGGCTTGAAGATGATGCAGCGAGTGAAGGGCTGTGTGGGATACCACTACGCAATAATTTCCGCAATATGTTTAAAGCTATGAAGTTTTCATGTATGTTAAAAGTCAAGTTATGTTATGTATGCATGAAATGTTTCAAGGTATAATGCACAATTTTAGTGCATGGGTTTCAAGTCGAGATTTTAAAATGAAATCCAAATTATGAAGTTCAAAAAAGTTTTAAATGATGTTCAAAAGAAGTTTAAAAAAAAAAGTAAGTCGAAGAAAAAAAAAATTTTATTCCGCATTTTAAAGTAAAGTATGAAGTATGAATGTGACGGTTCCGGCGCCCCGCATCCGCGCGGTCGGCCCCGCATGGGTGTCAGATGGGTGGTTCGGGGCGTCACATTTCACTGCTCGACTCAACTACAAATACTAAAGATTTTAAAATTTTAGAATGGTGGAGGTTGCAGTCGACAAATTTTCCAGTGCTGTCCCGTTTAGCACGTGACATTTTAACCATTCCTGTTTCAACAGTTTCTTCTGAATCAGCATTCAGCACAGCTGGAAGGATAATTGAAGATCGGAAGACCTCATTAACACCTGAGATGGTCGAGGTGCTTACATGCTTAAAAGATTGGGAACATACAGATAAAAGGATGCAATATACAGTCGAAGATCAAGAGATACTCCAACACTTTAACGAAATGAACATAATCGATGATGATGATATTGACAATGCTCCTACGGCTCTCCCTTCCGGTTGCTGATGCTGATTGATATATTTTTTTCATTGTAAAATTATAAATATGAATTAAGATTGTACTCTTTTTTCTTTACTAAGGTTTTATCCCAATGGGTTTTATCCCAATGGGTTTTACTTAGTAAAGTTTTTAATGAGGCAATCATGACATCAATAAAATTTATAATTTCTATTATCATTATGTGCTTAATTTATTTTTCAATTTAGTAATATTTAATCAAAAATAACTACTAAGCAAACACTGATAAATAATTATAATCTTAAACAACTAAAATTAAAAGTTTAATTATAATATTAAGTTAACTAAGACTAAATAAGTAATATTATAATTATTAAGTACTAACTAAGCAATTATAATATATAAATATAAAAATTAATAGAAATAGTATAATAAAATTTTTTTAACAAAATATAAATTTTTTTATTTTTTAACTAAGATAACATATTACATATTAAGATAAATTATTAACTTTTCAAAAATATACAAATTTATTCAAAAATTACAAATAAAAAATAAAATTAAATAAAAATTTAAAAAATTGGGTTAGGCCCAAGCCCAGCCCGTTTCCGGCCCAGCACAGGCCCGGGCCCGGCCCACTCCCGGCCCGCTCTAAACCCACGGGCCGGGCTGGGCTTACATTTTAAAAGTTCGGGCAGGGCCAGGCCGAAATTTTAAAAAAGCTCGTCGAACTCAGGCCGGACCGATCGGCCCGAATTCCCACCACTTGTAATACCCGGAATTTTCATGGACTTAAGATTTCTCTATTTATTAGAAATTAGAAGTCCGCATGTTGTGTTTATGAGATGTTTCCATGAAAAATTATGAATTTCATGTGAAATTCATAATTTTATTAGCCAATGTTAGAATTTTCTTTTAACCAGCTATGAGACTCGGAATAGAATGCCATAGTTACCGACGGCATTTTGAGTCGAAAGGAACGAAAAAGGATGTAATTTTACGAAAGTCAAAAGTTTGACCAAAAAGTCAAAGTTTAACCAAGGACGGGTTAAAAGGTTGACCTTGCAAGATGATAAAATGCAGTATAAGAAGAGACCGCGAACATTTTTATGGTCAAGAAAGCAAAATTAAGCCTTAAAAACCACCCTAGAAATCAAGCACACCAATAAAAGATTAAGGGCAAAAAGGGTCTCCGAAAATAGGAGAAAGAAAGTTTTTCGGTTCGATTTTACAAGGAAGAATTTTGGACCAAAGTACAATATGAAAATACGGAACACAGTATTAGAAATAACTGTGTGGCACAAGAAAAAAATGAATTAATTTGGAGAAAAAGACAAGAACCAAACAAGGCCTTAAATGAGTTAGTGGAAGATGACTTTATTACAATGACATCACTTCCCACTAAGGAGCTTGCATATGTGGAACTCCCCCACCCTCTATATAATTCGGCAACAACAAGGGAAAAAGGGCATGGGATAAAACCTAAATTCAAGGAAAAGAAAAGGACAAAACCATATTTTAAGGGCAAAAAAGGTGAACCAAGCAAGGACATCTTGCCCATGTCTATGACTCACCTTCCACTAGCACAAGCTAGCCATATGGAGCTCTCTCCTTCCCCCTTATTTTCAGCAGCCAACACCCCCCTGTTCTCCATCAAATTCGACAAGCACAAAGGAAAGAGAAGGAAAAAACCTAAATTCAAGGAAAGCAAGAGAAAAACCACAAATTAAAGGCCAAGCAACCACTCCTCCTTTGCACCATTGGATGCCACTTGCTCTCTACAATTTTCGGCCACAACCCAATCTCCCCCTCTAAACTTCGGCAACCACATGAGAGGCAAAGGAGAAAGCCTAAATTTAAGGGATAATGTCCCCTTGATAACCTCACAAAGTGTGAGCTAAGCGATGGGAAAGGAAAGGCTTAGAAACCTCCACATCCTCCTTAGCCAACAACTCCCCTTTTTCCTTCCTCATTTTCGGCAGCCAACACTCCATCCTCCCCCAAAATTCGGCAGCCATGTGAAGCATGGGAAAAAGCCACTTTTTAAGGGAAAAAGTTGATCAACCAAGCTCTCCCTTTCCTCTATAAATAGCCACTCCAAAAATACCCATTTTTATTGATGAAAGGCAGCCAAACTCTGCCCATTTTCCAGCAGAAAAACCGTGGGGTGAGAGGGAGAAAAGGAGAAGAGAAATCAAGAATTTTTCTTAGGGGTTTTGCTTGTGAGGTATTCAGGTTTACTAGGGAGGAAGAAGAGAAAATTTTAGGAAGCTTGGAAATCTGTCCGCGTTGTCCTCTAGGAAGAACCCTGTTCGTGCTTAACTTTTACCCAGTTCGGCCTCTAATGGCCTTAAAATTTCACTTTCCTGAAACTGGCCAGTTTCGAATCCGAAATGGCAGTTTCGGTTGCTTTGTTCGGTTTACATCCTATTTCGTGGATTCTATCTCGACCGATCACATCGGGAGTTTATACATAAATCAAGCAACGTTTCTAACGTCTCATACATTCATGCATGTCAATCCATCATACCCATGCAGCCCCCAAAAACCGAAAACCCTAGTCTTTGGCTACATGGTGTTCCATTAAATCAAGCATCACATTCACCCTTATCTAGCAGCCATACATCCACTGCCTTATGGCAGATTTTTGACCAAAAATTAGGAGACATATCATCCACATCTAGCATGCATCCTAACCATTTTTCAAGCATAAAATAATGCAAGCAAATCATCATCATCAAGCCAACCAAACCCTAACTCCTAACCAAGCACATGCCACCGAAATTAGGGCTGAAAAATAACATGGACTTATGTCCTTACAAATCAACTTAAATCACCATAAAAATGCTTAACTTGAACTTAATTTCAAGCTTGGTTGAAGAGTTTACCTTAAACCCAAGTTAGGGTTTGAAATCCCCAAATCTCCTTGGCTTCCTCTAGCTCACAGTTTTTGGCTCTACCATGGCAACCAAAATCTTTCTTTTGGTTCCTCTCCAAAAGTCGAGCTCCTCCACATGATTTACCTTTCAAAAATTTCCAGATTTCCTCTCCTCTTTCTCACGGTTTTGGCTGCCCAAAATGGGTCTCCAAGCTTCCCA
>CM046376.1:14736448-14761448 GCA_025413485.1 Ficus microcarpa
AAATTTTCTCTTCTTCTCCCCTAGTAAACCCGAATACCTCACAAGCAAAACCTCTAAGAAAAATTCCTGATTTCTCTTCTCCTTTTCTCCCTCTCACCCCACGGTTTTTCTGCTGGAAAATGGGCAGAGTTTGGCTGCCGTTCATCAATAAAAATGGGTATTTTTGGAGTGGCTATTTATAGAGGAAAGGGAGAGCTTGGTTGATCAACTTTTTCCCTTAAAAAGTGACTTTTTCCCATGCTTCACATGGCTGCCGAATTTTGGGGGAGGATAGAGTGTTAGCTGCCGAAAATGAGGAAGGAAAAAGGGGAGTTGTTGGCTAAGGAGAATGTGGAGGCTTATAAGCCTTTCCTTTCCCATTACTTAGCTCACACTTTGTGAGGTCATCAAGGGGACATTATCCCTTAAATTTAGGCTTTCTCCCTTACCTCCCATATGGTTGTCGAAGTTTAGAGGGAGAGATGGGGTTGTGGCCGAAAATTGTGGAGAGCAAGTGGCATCCAATGGTGCAAAGGAGGAGTGGTTGCTTGGCCCTTAATTTGTGGCTTTTCTCTTGCTTTCCTTGAATTTAGGCTTTTTCCTTCTCTTTCCTTTGTGCTTGTCGAATTTGATGGAGAAAAGGGGGTGTCGGCTGCTAAAAATAAGGGGGAAGGAGAGAGCTCCACATGGCTAGTTTGTGCTAGTGGAAGGTGAGTCATAGGCATGGGCAAGATGCCCTTGTTTGGTTCACCTTTTTTGCCCTTAAAATATGGCTTTGTCCTTCTCTTTCCCTTGAATTTAGGCTTTATCCCATGCCCTTTTTCCCTTGTTGTTGCCGAATTTCATGGAGGGTGGGGGAGTTCCACATATGCAAGCTCCTTAGTGGGAAGTGATGTCATTGTAATGAAGTCATCTTCCACTAACTCATTTAAGGTCTTGTTTGGTTCTTGTCTTCTTCTCCAAATTAATTCATTTTTTTTCTTGTGCCACACAGTTATTTCTAATACTATGTTCCGTATTTTCATATTGTACTTCGGTCCAAAATTCTTCCTTGTAAAATCGAACCGAAAAACTTTCTTTCTCCTATTTTCGGAGACCCTTTTTGCCCTTAATCTTTTATTGGTGTGCTTGATTTCTAGGGTGGTTTTTAAGGCTTAATCTTGCTTTCTTGACTATAAAAATGTTCGCAGTCTCTTCTTATACTGCATTTTATCATCTTGCAAGGTCAATCTTTTGACCCGTCCTTGGTCAAACTTTGACTTTTTGGTCAAACTTTTGACTTTCGTAAAATTACATTCTTTTTCGTTCCTTTCGACTCAAAATGCCGTTGGTAACTATGGCATTCTATTCCGAGTCTCATAACTGGTTAAAAGAAAATTCTAACATTGGCTAATAAAATTATGAATTTCACATGAAATTCATAATTTTTCATGAAAACATCTTATAAACACAACATGCGGACTTCTAATTTCTAATAAATAGAGAAATCTTAAGTCCATGAAAATTCCGAGTATTACACCACTAATCATTACTTGGATAAAATTCTGTCACGCGTCATCCGAGCAAATAACTCTTCGGTGATAGGATCATATCCAAGGCCGGTTCGAACCTGCAATGCCTTCCATCCGCGATAAATTTTCTTCATCTTCTCCTTTTTTTGGTATAATGTGACTCCATATGCAGGTACACCACCAAACTCAGAGTTAAACTCAATAGCCCACAAGTTATATATCTGTATAGTGGGCTACTTACCAGCATTACATGATAAAAAGTCATCCAATTTTTCGAGAAATCGTTTTTCCTTTGCAAGGTCCCAAACATACGTCTCACCCAAAAATTTGCGGGACATTTCCATAATATAGCGAAGACTAAAAAAAAAAAAAAACAATAATTTACACGTGTACGATAAGGATACGAGTTTGGCTCAGTATTTATTAATTGACAATTTTCATCTGAAGCATGTCAATTACACGATACAACGACAGATACCAAGGCATAAAAACCAGTACCCAACGGTTTATATCAGACTATTAACACACCAGTCAGACAAAATTATAATATATGAAAATGGGCTTCCTATATCATAGTCAAAACGAGTTGAAAGGTGTAAACAAACACCAACAAAGTCAACCAAAAATGGCCCAAAACTTGAAAACACATGCCAATACCGGTTGTACAATGTCAAGTAGTCGAAAAACCAAACTTGCACATGACCAAAACCCTATTTAATTATCCACGACCTGATTTGGGTCTAAAAAATGCAAAATCAACACAAATTATGCACCGAGACACCAAAATACACAAATTTGACAACAAGAGTTGCAATTGGGGCTCAGTTGCAACTAGGGCTCAGGCAAATGGGGCTGAGATTGATTCTGCAACTCAATTGGTTATGATTTTCCAAACCTTATCCAAGGATTTCGATTTGTTTCAGGTATCCTACAACCTTAACCGGAAGGAGATGTTTTTAATGGAATTAATGAAAGAGTTGCAGGTTTTTGAGAACATTTTTAAGGGTTCTGAATCTAAGGCTGAGGCAAATGTGGCTGAACCTGGTTTGCCTGCTCCTAATCCCAAAAGGAAGAAGGAAAAGGGAAATAATAAGGGGAACAAGCTTGCAGTGAATGCACCTGCTTTTAAAAAGTCTAAAAAGACTAAGAAGCGAAAGGTGGATTCTAAAAAAGTTAAGTGTTTTCACTGTGAGAAGAAAGGCAATTTCAAGAAGGATTGCCAAGAATACCTGTCTATGCTAAAGCAAAAAGGTAATTTCGATATCATGTATCTTGAGGGTTGTTTAGTAGAAAAATCTAAGGACAATTGGACTATAGATTCTGGAGCTACTAACCATATTTGTATTTCTCTACAGGGGTTCAAGGTAATGAGAAGTCTGCATGAGGAGAACTTCACGTTAAGAACTGATGATGGGACGTTAATGCGAGCTGAAGCAGTGGGAGAAGTGCATCTTTATTTTGATGAATTTATATTTATTATTTTGAGACATTGTTTTTATGTTCCTAATTTCAAAAGGAACCTAATTTCAGTAACTTGTTTGATTAAATATTCTTGTTACTAAGAAAAACAATTCTCTTATATGTAATGGATGGGTGCATGGAAATATTTGTTTTATCAAACCTAAGATGCACTCACTGCTTGATACAAAATTGGATAAGAATTTTAAAAGACATAAGTCTTCTCACTCTAACAAATCATATCTGTTTCATCACTTAGGCAGCCCAAAGTTGCCCCAAACAAGGTATCATAATGAAGAAAACCCCCCAAAACTAGGCCCGACGAGTTTTGGGTCAAAAAAATGCAAAAACAAGGCAAAATTGATGCACCAAGTGTCCGAAATGCACAAATTTTACACAAACATCAGTTTGATCACCTAGGCAATCCCAAGTTGACCAAAACAAGCTATCACAAGGACCAAAACCCCCAATAACCAGCCTCGACCTATTTTGGGTCTCAAACATGTAAAATAAACTTCAACAACAAATTCAATACATAACAATCAATTGAAAACCAAAACATTTCCGAATTTAAGTATAGAAACAAATTTAGCACAAATTTGACAAACAACCCGGACTTCCATCACACCATCGTGCATTTTACAATAAATCATTTTTCTAAAAGTTTAAGAAAACATACCAGAATTACCGAGTTCGAGTAGGAGGACGAATAAACGGTGGAGGTCGACAGATCAGGACAGGAAGCAATGTCTTGGTCAGATGCTTTTCGAACTCGAACATAGTGGGTAATCAAACCTTTTGTCCGAGCCTGCTTCGCAGACCTCAGTCTCCGCCGCATATGCCACCGACGATACCGAATCCGAAAGTAGGAACTAAAAAAAGGAATAAAAAGACAAATAACAAGATAGCATAAAGAGGATAAAAATGTAAATCAAAAAAGTCACTGTAATATTGAACAAAGTTTAATGGATTCAATGGCATACTGGACCCCAATTTTTGGAAACGACGTCAAGAATTTCTTCCTCGTTTATAAGACACAACCGACTTTGGAGCTTTTCCAACTCATCGACTCGCAGCGAGACCACACCAAACTTATAGTACAAGACACCCCCTCTCCGTTGTCATTACTTCATAGGCTCTGGTACTCGTACACCAACTCCATTTCCTTTTTTCACTCTTTTATTACAGGTTAACCCATTCTCTCTAAAACACTAGATTCAGATTCCCATTTGTATTATTAACAATCCACCCCCCTGTTTTTTAAAATTTGTTTTTCTTTGTTTAGTCCGATCATCCTTTTCTAATCAGGTGCTAACTAGCTATATTTTCTTACGATACTTTAAGCCTTTTCCTTTTTTTTTTTCCCCTCGCTTGCTCTCTCAAGTCTATTTCTAGTTTGTATAGCCTCAAATAATCTGGCTAGTCATACACGTGGGTTTGTTGATTAATGCTTTTGTTTTTTTTTTTTGGGGGGGGGGGGGGGGGACTGAGTATATTGGTGAGACCAATACCTTTTCCCCTTAAGTTGAGTGTTTCAGGTGGAGTATGCCATTGAAGCCGGCTTCCAACGTAATCAACACATTTTCTAGAAAAAAAAAATTTTTTGATTGGAAATCTAGTTTGTAATGGAGTCAAAACACATTCCGCACAACACGTGTTGGGTGTTTCCAGCAGATTTTACGAAAAAAGTGTGCTGGGAAAAACGACACCAACATTCCCAACATTGAATATCAAACCACGTGAAAACAAGAGAGAGAAACTAGAGAGAGAAAGCAAAAAAGTTGTTATTAACTCACAAATGAGGGCGGTACTCAAGCTTCAACGTGGAAGGGACTCTGCGGTAGATCGTAACTGGGTTTGTGGGGGTGCACCGTCGATGGGCTCATCGGAGGGGATGGTTGCCGGCGATTGGGGAAAAGGCATCGTCGATGGGTGGGAGGAGAACTTGTTCACCAGATGGGCTGGGAACCGTTGAGGAAACAAATGGGGAGAGAGGGAGGAGAGAGCAAATGGCTTGAAGATGGGGAGAGAGCTCCAAAACCGGGCCAGCTAGCTTGAAGAAAGAGAAATGAGGTGTGCACAGAGCTGACCTGTTAGCTTCCATTTTCTGTAAGTGAGGAGATGACTTCGCCTATCGAGGGGGGCTCCCGAGGTGGGCGAATCAAACCACGTGGGTGCCAGAGTTCCCAACAGTGAACCTATTTCACCGCACTGTATAACGGTTTAATACCACGTTAAAGTTGAACTGAGGAACCAAACGAAATAAGTTTAGTTTGGACTACGAATTTTGAGTCCGAACTTGCTTCCCAAACGGCGCCTCAAAAATCTTAACTCAAACTCATGAACCAAACAAGCCCTTAATCTATATCTAATGGGTTCTTTTTTTATCCACGTTTCCTTTTCTTTCTCCTACACCTCACACACTTTTTTTTTTTTTGGGATAAATTCCTACACCTCATACTCTTACATCATAAAACAATTTGTTTTTGTGCTTTTTAACTCCTTGCATGCTTTAAATGTTTCTCATAAACCCATATAGATGTGTCAAATTGATTATAAGTACCAATATATTTTTCTCTATATTTTTTCATCTTAATTTCGACCTCATTATTTCTTTTTCCTTTTTTTTTGTTTCTTTTCATCTCATTTGTGTGTGTGATTGTGTATTTTTTAGTTATTGTCACATTTATATTATATTTTTCTAATACAAAAAGTAAAGTACGTAAACCTAAAATTCTTGAACTCATTTAAAAAAACAATTAAATTACGTATTGCATAGTATTGTTTGAATTCTTGATATATTCTCCGAATTATGTAGAGCACGTTATTTTTAGGTGAATTAATTGTAAAATTTTTTTTTTTTTTAATGAAACAGTTGTAGAAAAATATTTAAAAGAAGTTGAAAATGATAAATACAATATATGTAGAGTAAGTAATATGGAGTTTTGTACTTCAATCCTTTGATTGAAGTACTCTAATAGTTGAAATTCATGATTCTCTTTTCATTTTAAATGTAATGGTTTAAATTTATTCATATGACATTAGCTTTCCATGCACGGCATATTTCATTTTTTGCAGTTTATATCTTTTTATTCACAATAAGATAGACTCTAAGTTAATTGAAAATCTCTTCTTTTCATTAGATTGCTTCAATTTGTACTCTTCAATTCGTGTTCAACTAATAAATCCAACCATTAATTTCAGGTAAAGTAGAGGAAAAATTAAAGGGATAAAATAGAAAGAGTCACTTAACTTATTTGTCTTTGGCTTTTAGGTTCTAGGGTCGTTTGGGCATGAGTTCGGACTCAAGATGGATAGTTCAAACTGAACTTATTCCGTTTGGGTTTTCAGTTCAGCTTCAACCTTTGATTGAACCGTTATACAGTGACTTGGACTTGGTTCACTGTTCAGAACTCTGGCACCCCTACATGGTTTGATTCCCACACCTCCTGAGCGATGCTCGGCAGACAAGAAATTATCCCCACTATGGTGAGGCAGGGCACGGAAGCTAGTTGACAGCGTCTATGCACACCCCACGTCTCCTTCTTCAAGCTAACTGAGTTGAGTTTTTGCCATATCTCTCCCCATCTTCAACCCATCTGCTCTCTCCTTCCTCTCTCCCCATTTCTTTCCTCAGCCCATCCGGTGAACAAGCTCACCCCCCACCCATCGATGATGCCTTTTCCCCAACTGGCGGCAACCATCCCCGAGCCTATCGACGATGCCCCCCAGTTACGATCTACCTTATAATTTTTACCACGTTGAACAATCGGCTATCGCCTCCATTTGTGAGTTAAATTTTTTTGCTTTCTCTCTCTAGTTTATCTCCCCTCCCCAGCACACTTGGTTTTAAAGTTCTCCTCTCCTCTATTCCGTTTTGGTTTTGATTTCGGTTTTGGTTTGTCTTCGGGAACATTAATGTTAAAAAAAAAAAAAGGTGAAAATTGCCAACAAACAACCATGTTCGGCCCCAAAAATTTTTTTACCAAACATGGGCTAACGGTACAGGAAGTCGGCTTCAATGGCTGGCCTCCACCTGCAACAGCCGGCCTTCAGGGGAATACATATTTAGCCCCCCAATGTACTCAGTCCCCCCCCCCCCCCCCCCCCAAAAAAAAAAAAGAAGACATTATGAAAAGTGTGAGAAGAAAATTACCTTGAACTAGAGTAATCAAAGAGCTTGCCACTGACAGAAAAAACAATGAGAGCAATCTTAGCATCGTAAAGAGTAGAGAGCTCCAAAGCTTTGAAAAGCCCTCTTTTTCTCTTTGAAAATGTCACCTGCCTTGCCATTATGTTGTCAATCTTCTTTATCTCTATTTTTTGTCTGGTCATTGTTATTTTCCTTGTGTACATATTTATATTTACATTTCAAACCCAGAAAACAAAAAATACTAGCAAGTAACAAAAGAAAAAAAAAAACCAAATTTCCAACGTTGGATTGAGATCATCATCGAGGAGAATATTACAAAGAAGATAACAAGGCGCCAGTTAGGTTTCTGGGCAAACATTGGGGAAAAAAAAAATTGGGAGACAGAAACAAATCTCTCTCTTTCTTTTATTAAAAAAATTTATAATAAACAGTTAATAATATTAATAAACTAATAGAATTTATTAATAATTATAAACTAACCATAGATATACATCTACAAGTAGATATTCTCGAAAGCAGAAGAGAAGGACGAGATTTGTGTGGGAGAAGAATAAATATATATATATATAAATGAATAGATCAAAATCAGATGCAAAAAAAGGTACTGGAACATTTTATTTACATTTTTTCCCCTTCATGCTATCTTGTTATTTGTCTTTTTATTCCTATTTTTAGTTCCTACTGTCGGATCCGGTATCGTCGGTGGCACATGCGGCGAAGATTGAGGTCCGCGAAACAGGCTCGGACAAAAGGTTTGATTACCCATTATTTTCACATTCGGAAAGCATCTGACCGACCCATTGCTTCATGCCCTGATCTGCCGGCCTCCACCGTTTATTCCTCATCCGGCTCGAACTCGATTACCCTGGTATGCTTTCTTAAACTTATAGAAAAATGATTCATTTGTGAAATGCATGATGGTGTGATGGAAGTCCGTGTCGTTTGTTCAATTTGGCTAAATTTATTTGGATACTTAAACTCATAAATGTTTTGGTTTTATGTTGATTTTTATGTATTGAATTTGTTGTCGAAGTTGATTTTACATGTTTGAGACCCAAAACTCATATCTTTATCGTACACGTTTAAATTATTGGCTCTTTTTTTTTTCCTGTATTCACTATATTAAGGAAATACCCTGCAAATCTTCAGGTGAGATGTTTGTTTGGGACTCCATCAAGGAAAAACGATTACTCGAAAAATTGGATGACTTCTTGTCATGCAATTCCAGTAAGCAGCCCACGATACAGATATATGACATATGGGTCAATGAGTTTAACGCTGAGTTTGGTGGCGTTCCTGCTTACGGCCTCACTTTATATCAAAAAAGAGAGTGGATGAAAAAAGTTTATAAGGGTTGGAAATTCTTGCAAGCCTACACCGGCCTACGGTATGATCCGGCTACCAATAGAGTTGTTTGCTCGGATGAGACATGACAGAGCTCCATCAAGGTAATAATAATTTTCTAATATAAGACATGCTTATTATATTTATTAACAACTACAATAGCCTACGGCAGATGTTCATCATTTTCCATTTGCAGGTTCATAAGGAGTACAAGAATCTCCGCTACGATAACATTCGCAATAAGAAATTGTATTACAAAGTGTTCGATAAAACCCACACCGCAGCGCCTTTGGGTATGGATCACTTACGATGGGGGCCGGCAGTACTCCATCCGTAGACTACGATTTCAACTCTGACAACTCTGGAACACAACCGTTCTTAGATGAGGACCTAACCCCGAGCACCGGTGGCGGCAGGCCGACACGCGACGAGGGCCCGACGTAGCTGGTCTATCCCGATCTCGTAGCAGTGCGGGTAAGAGGAAGCAAAGGGATGCAATGGACGAGATGACTTTCTCGGCCATGTAGGAAATCCGAGACTATTTCCAAGGGCAATCGCAATCTGGTGGTGACAGCGACCAATCAGTCCAAAAGGATGGCATTGTGCAGTGCATGAACATAATGAAGGAGATGGGTATTCCAACACGTCATCGTACAATGATGTGACACTACTTTGATGCTCATCCGCATCTACAGGGTCCATTCTGCCAGCTTGACGATGAGGATCGGATGGGCATTATTGACTCCGTTGTCAACCCCCAGCCGCCACCGACTATTTGAGTTTTTTTTGTGTTGGGTCTTGTTCTTTTCCTTTCATTTCACTTTCCGACAACATTGAGACTATGCTATTCTTGTTTTTTTATTCATTTATTGGTGCGTTATTTAGTAATTTTATGTAACAATTTACGCTAAATTGTCTTGTTACGCGAATTTACTTTTATATTATTTGTGCACTCAATATGTTTAATTATGTTATGTTATATGGGCATTGTCAACAATTAAACCACTATGTAACGGATTTCAAACTAATTCAACAAGTTTTGTGGAAGTAAGTTGATTGGTGTTATTAATTAATTTTCCATTAATGTTGACATTTTGCGTCGATATAACCTACAATAGAATGTTAAATTGAAGTGACTTTAAGGTGAGTTGAAAACCCCCAGTTCGAATAGTTTTAACTTTTGAAAATTGTAGTTATAAATTTTGCTCACTTCTAGAAAGAAGACAGAAATTGAGATAAAAAAGTACCGTTTAGTTGGAGTTAAGATAAATTACCAAACACAAAAAGCAAAAAAATTGTTTTAACTCAAGTTTTTAACATCCAAACAAGGCCTTTGTTTTTTTTTGAAAATTTTTAAACTCAAACTTTTTCACCAAACAATCAACTCAAACTAAACTTTTTATCTCAAACTTTTTACCAAACACTCACATTTTAAACTTAACTTAACTTAACTCAAACTAAACTTAAAAATCTTAACTCAAACTTACACAGCAAATGGGCCCTAAGTCAAAATTTTCTTAACTTTAAATAAAACAAAATCTTCCTTAACGAACAATAAAAATAAAAATAAAAATAAAGAAGAAGAAGCAAAACATTATTTTTTATGAAAGCGTAATTCATAAATTCTGAGAAAGTAAAGTATAAAAAATTAAAAAATTAAAAATTAAAAATTAAAAAAAAGCAAAACCTTACTTTTTTATGAAAGCGTAATTCATAAATTCTAAGAAAGTAAAGTATAAATTCTAGAAATGTAAAGTATCTTTTATTTTTATTTTTTAAACTAAAGTGTAAGAATTTGACTACGATCAACTTCTATCACAATCCCAAGTACCATATTCTTAGAGGAACTATTAGTAGATTATCTATATTATATTAATAAAATAAAGGTAAAAAAAATAAAAATTACCAACATAGAAGAAAAAACATAAATAAAGAAATTAGCATGTTTTTTTTTTATTTCATAACAATTCAAAAGAAAAAAAAAATAATTATGCTGTCAAACTTCTAAAAAAAAAAAAAATTAATTTTAACATCTCATAGTTAATCCCTTTATATAATTATAAGTTGGAAAAGAAACACCAGGATTGGGAACTTAACTCACCAAAATGAATTTCCATTTTGAAAAGAACACAACCATGATTCAGTAGTTGGGCCTAGAGGAACAACATTCAAAATGTATCAATAAATTCATGAAGTTGGAAATAAACTATAATAATATGATTCTGAAGGTGATTTAACCATAAGAATGCCAAACACACTCATGAAAAAGTAACAAATGATCTACTCAAAACTTGCTTGCTAAACTCATGTTTCGGCATTCTTAAACTGTATTATAGCATCTTACTTGGAGTTATGGATTGCCATATAGCTGATCTTGGCGTTGATGCCCACGCACAGATACAGATCCATTAGCCTGGTTCGCTACTCATCAGCTTGATCCCACCTGAAATCCAACCACCAGCGCAGGCACCAGAACCTCCTGTCCATGTTGGAGACATGGTCAACCAACTGCCACCGCTGGCCAAAGTCCAACAGGCCACTTATGTGCCTGCTGCGACAGCTCGGTTAAGCGCTTTAGCAAATGCTGCAAATGTTGGTCTTTCTCTTGCGGGAATAAGCCACCCAAATATCAAAATTATAGGTTCACAGCTAGCTCAAGAGTTCAAAGAGACTTTGATTCTGATAAAGAATGATTCCAGTACAACGTTATTTGATTTCCATAATCATCAAGACAACAGCATCCAATATGTCAATTGATGGTCAAGAAACAAAAAAGCGTTTATGCTTCATAGCTAAAAATCAATTCAAGTTTTATTACTCCTTTCTTTGCAACAACTTCATATGGCAAAATAAAAAAGAGAGAAATTTTGTAGAAGGGAGTGGAGGCTCAGATACGCCTTTTCTCAAACAAAGAGAGAGAGAACATGAAGCTACCAATGGCTGCAACCGATGGCCAGCCGCCACAGAGGACAGAGTTGCCATTATGCAGGTCGACCCGCCAAGCAACCCAGATTCTCTCTTCTCTCACTGCCCGATTTTCAGTCTGAAAACATCATCACTGCCTCAAATAAATAAATATATATATATATATATATAGACACACACACACTCCCATGCATACACAAATGTTAGAGAGAGAATAGCAGCCAAACACAGGAGTGCCGGTGCAATTCCTCCTGTTTTTGTTTCGTTTCGTTTTATTTTGTTTTATTTTATATTTTGGGAAATAGAGAGTTGGAAATCATCGGTTCTGCTACGATCACAGAGAAGCTAGCAAACCATAACTTGCTGGGATTCCATGAGAGCAAAACCTCATTCTTAAAGAAAATGCGCTTTACAGGAATGCCACAAAAACCATACCTTAGGTTGATTTTTGGCTTACTAAGGCTCAGTTTGGTTCGCAAGTTCAAATAGGTGCTGAATATACTCCAAATCCTAATTTGCTGCGTCTCCATGAGAAGCACAAAAGTTTTGGAGAGAGAGAATCAAAGGCTCAATTCGCCATTTCCCAGACAAAGCAAGAGAGAGAGAAGCCACCGGCAACTGGATGCTCCCCTTTCCCAACACAATGCCCAAGTTTTAAAGCTTCTATATATCATCACAGCCCCGGATATTTACAGCTTCTATATATTTGTATTTGTTTAGAGAGAGAGAGAGAGAGAGAGATGAAACCATGGGTTCTGCTCACGATCACAGAGATGCAAAACAGGCAGCCATTGTTACAGAAACGACAACGACCAGGCCTTAATCTGTTGAATTCTCATGAGAGCAAAATGTCATTCTTTCTTATGCCATGTTTGGTGTGAGAGAGAGAGTGAGAGAGAGAGGGAACCATGGGTTCTGCTTACGATCAGAGAAGTAAACAGATAAGGCAGCCATTGTTACAGAAACAACAATGACCAGGCCTTTCTTTTGAATCTCCATGAGAGCAAAATGTCAATCTTTCTTATGCTTTGTTGGGTTTGAGAGGGGGGGGGGGGGGGGGGGGGGAACCATGGGTTCTGCTAACGATCAGAGAGAAGTAAAACAGATATGGCAGCCATTGTTATAGAAACGATAATGACCAGGCCTTTCTGTTGAATCTCCATGAGAGCAAAACCTCATTCTAATGCTATATTTGGTAAGAGAAATGGAAGATACAAAGGAAAGAGAAGTTTTTTCTACATGCAATCGACTTAACAAGTTTTTCTGTCTCGTTTCACGTTGTTATTGTCCTATCACAAAGTTAAGGGTATGTTAATTTGTAATGGTACCAAATGAGTAATTGAAATTAGATTAAGCAATAACTAAAAAGGAAAACATGATCACTTAATATAAGAAGACAGACTATTGGGTTATGTGCTACTAAAATCATCAAGTGAAATGAGACGAAATGTTTGGGTTACTGGGTTACTAAAATCAATTAATATAAGAGGGCGTTTGATTGGTTTGTTCCAATTAAACAATTCCAAATTTTTTTCTGTTTTTTCTTCGAAAGTAAATTCAGTTTCGTTATTAAACTTAGTTTCACTATTAGAATCACCTATTCTAATTTAAAAACTCAAACTTTAAAAGTCCAAAACTTTGTTATTTCAAGTTGAAATGAGATGAATTTTTTTTTTTTCAAATTGCCTGAAATTTTGAGAACAAAGCAAGATCTGTATTGATATCTTGTTCAACCATATTTCAAGACATTTCAAGTTTTTACATTTTGTTAACTCCAAACAAATCATTTTCAACCAAACACACAATTCCAAAACTCAACTCAACTCAACTCAACTCCACTCAAAATAACTTGAATTCGCCAACCCAAGCAGACTAACCAAACAGCATCTAAGATGATTCTTGTATCTAAATGCTCATAATAACAAGAGAAACAAAACAACATCCCTGTTGTTATATTTTTTCCAAATACATTTTAGGTTTCAAATTATTTAAACATCACAATTCATTGTTAATTTACATTTCAAACAAACACACATTTTCAAACAATTCGCTCATTTCCATTGAAAAAACTACATCATCAATTGGTATTTCAAACGGACCCCTACGCAGAATGAATCAAAATGAAATAGATTTCTTAACCGGTTGCATGTAGAGATTGACAAGTTAGAAAAAGAGACCAGGATTTGGAACTTGACTCACCACAATGAGTAAACACATTAATGATTCAATAGTGGGCCTCGAGGAATTAAATTCTAGATGTATAAATAAACACATGAATTCAGAAAACGGTAAAACAGTTTCATAAAATTAATAAAAGATAAAGAGACAATATAAATAAATTAGGAAATAACAAAAAAAAAAAAAACTAAGTGTATGTTTGGTTGGTTAGTTTGAGTTGAAATATTTTAATTGTAATAGTAATTTTTTTGAATTTTCGTAAAAGACAAAAACCTTTTTAAGAAAAAGACAAAAAAAAATACGATTAAAATTAAATTGAGATGATAAAACAAACAAACCCTAAAATGATGTAGCGACATGGAGCAGAGAGGAAAATGTTTGGCAAGATGGTTAAAGAATGGAAAAAAGTGGCTAGTTGAGTACTTCACTCCAGTTACCAATGGCTGAGACCGATCGCCGGACGCCGCATGGGAGAAGAACCCGCCCGAGCAAACCGGGTCGACCCGCCAAGAAACCGGATCCTCCGCTTCCCGGTGTCTGATTTTCGGTCTGTAAACATCATCCTAGCGAGAGAAACGAGGGCTCAGATTCGCCATTTTCTCAGTCAAGGCGAGAGAGAGAGAGGATGCCGCTACTGCCGTAGCTGTCGCCGACCACCGGCAGCCGCATGGAAAGGGACAGAAGCGTCATTTTCCAGCCGTTCATCCGGGTCGAACCGCTGGCAACCGCATCCTCTTCTCTTCCCCCGACACAATGTCTGGGTTTCACAGCTCGAAAATATCATCACCGCCTCAATATATATAAATATATAAGGGGAAATAAGTAAATAGCATTTTTACAGAAAATTAAGAGAGAGAGAGAGAGAGAGAGAGATATTTTTCTTTTCTTTTCCTTTTTTCCTTTTTTGGCGCGAGAGAGGGGAAAAAAATCATCGATTCTGCATACGATCAGAGAGAAGCAAAACAGAAAAAGGCAGCCATTGTTACAGAAAGAACAACGACCAAACCCTAATCTACTTGATCTCCATGAGAGCAAAACCTCATTCTTAAACTAATGAGCCTCTCCAACCCCAGAGTCGTCACCTTCGAGGTTCATTTATACGGCCTAATCTTTTTGCACTTTTTTTTTGTGGCCTTTTTTACCCTTATGTGTGCGACTGGTTCTGGGCATTTGCGGAGGCAAATGGAGGAGAGAATAAGAATTGTGGATTAGTGGGGATATGATGGTAAATGCAGGACTAGAACCAGAGCAGAGCAAGAGGACTGTTTACTTTTGTTGTTGATGGGTTTGTTGTGCAGAAGCGTAAAACTCCAGCCAAATCTACCGTTTTTTTTTAGGGGATGTTTGATATTAAAGTACATTTTAAATTAAATTATATTTTTTATTTTTATTTTTATCTTTTTCTGAAAATATTTTTTATCTTTTTTAAAAAAATTTTTTATTTTTTTTTAAAAGTCAACAAAAATTACTATTAAAACTTAAAAATCTTAAACTAAATTCATTTACCAAACACCCCTTAATAAAACATGAGACAAGTGAACTTTTTATTTTATTTAGGAGGTGTTTGAGATTTGAATTCAAACTCAAAATTTTCATATCAATTTTTATCTTTTTCTGAAAAAGTTTTTTTTTTTTCTGAAAAGTCAACAAAAATTACTATTAAAACTTAGGGGGTGTTTAGTTGATTAATTTGAGTTGAAATATTTTAGTTGTAATAGTAAATTTTTTTGAATTTTCAGAAAAGACAAAAAATTTTTGAGGAAAAAGACAAAAACTTTTTAGAAAAAAGACAAAAAAAAGTTTGAAATGAGTTGAAAATGAATTGGTTGTCAAACTCCCCCTTAAAATTTCCAACTCAAACTCATTCACTAAACAGACCCTTAATACAAGTTTTTATTGTTAACAATTTAGGATACAGTTTTTCTTCGTCGGTTGAAAAGATACAATAATCTTTTTTTATTTATATTTTGTCTTACAAAAATTTGGATTTGAATCAAACATAACAAATAAGTAAGAGCAAGTACGCAAACAAAATGAATGAAAAGCCGTGGATGTGATTTTACTAATGAGCGGTGTCATCAAACACTTTTCCTAGAGCTAAGAAAGGGAATGCCTTGCAACGGCCAAAACTGATTATGGTGAAACTGAACTATTGTTCAAAAAAAAAAAAAAAAAAAGGAAACGAAAAAGAAATGTTGAAACATCAATTAATGGCCGAAAAGAACACTCACTAGCTCTAGTGAGCTGAATCTATGAAGAAGGAACCTGTCAACGACTTCCCTAGAAAACGTTCACCAACAAAGAGTAAAGTCAGTAAAAAGGTTGCGAACCCCATAGACGAACAGTACAAGAGAAATAATCGGTTTGCCAAATTCCCTTGTACCCCTTTCCTCAGAATGTTGCTTACGTAGCATCAAAGCAAGGTCTTGACAGAATGGGAGCAATAGCAACTCCCTTAAGCAATGCCACTTATGACAAGCAATTGACTCAACAAGTTCCGATTCAATTAGATGACACTTCCGTTCTATCCGAGTAAACTATGTACGTCCCAACCTACAAAAGAGTGTTGGGGATCAAGGAGGAGATTGGTGATGCTTGCAATCCCTCAATGTCAATGGATGAGATCAAGAACTACGAAGATATAGTCAATGTACCAAGAAGCACGACTGTCAGCAATTTCTTCACCATGGAGTTGGCTGACGTGGCCAAGGAAATGCACGCTGCAAATCTCTCTGTGTATGTCACTCTTACTTCAGTGACCCAATTGTGGAGATTGTTACCTAGTTCAAGTGGATGAAGTTGATGGGTTCATGAACCTGGTCATGCATGAGTAGGTTTTGCACCCTCTATACCTTTTCTTTTTTTTTTTTTTTTTCCTTCAATTTATAATGGAAAGTAATTGAGATTAGATCACTAGAAGGATAGGCAAACTAACAAGGACATGAAGATTGGTTAGAGTTTCAGTAAAATCACGAGGAAATATAACAGGAAGAAACTTGACTCTCATTGCAATGTTTTCTTTAGAAGTAAGAAGCAAAATGAAATTGATGAACATTCTTTGAACAACTTTTGAATGTATGATTTTTTTTTTTTTTTTATAAAGAAAAAAGTTAAATTGCAACGACTTGTTAAGAAGAAAGAGGCAAAATGAAATTGATCTACATTATTTCAACACTTGCCAACACAGATTTTTTTTTTTTTTTAATAAACAAAAAAGTTACCAGGATAGAAGATGGACTACCCATATAATCTTCGGGAGTGGTGTATACTGTGTGTTATATGTATGTCCCTCCCAGTGAATTGCCCATATACTCGTGTCATCATGGTCCAACTTGTGAACGTAGATTGATAAGTCAGAAAAGAGACACTAGAATTTGGAAAATTCTGGATTGGATGAAGAAAATGAATTCCCCAACATAATATCAACACATGAATATGATGATAAGCAATGTCTAACATCATGATACTAAATTATGACGCCAAACATTTTTGAATAACATTGTTATATTCTGAACCTCAATCTCTTTAGTAAAGTAACACACGATCTAATCTATACTTGCTAGCTAAAGTCATGTTTCAGCATATCCATAACCTAATGGCATCTTTCTTGGTGGAAAACTTGATCCCAAAAAAAAAAAAAAATCAAAAAAGGATTGAAGAGGGAGAGTGGGTAGAGGCTCAGATTCGCCTTTTCTCAGGCAGAGAGAGAGAGAGATGTAGTTACCAATGGCTGCGACCGACCGCCAAGCCGCCTCACGGAGGACAGAAGCGTCATTTTCCGGCGGGGCAAACCAAACCAAACCAAACCAAAGCGGGTGGACCCGCCAGGCAACAGAATCCTTCCTTCTCCCTCCCAGCACTTGATATTCAGTCTGACAATATCATCACCGCCTCATAAAACAAACAAGGACCCGTTTGGATGACACATTTGAGAGAGATAGAAGGAAATCGGTTCTGCTACAATCAGAGAGAAGCAAGCAAACCTTAATTTGCTGGGTCTCCATGAGAGCAAACCACCCCCCCGGCAAAACAAAAATCATTCTTGGAATATTTGCCAAAAATGACAACCTTAAAAATTGAAATTAGCAAAATAACCTTCTTTCATTTTAACATACGAACAACCGTCTAAAAAACCAGTCGTTCCTGATCGTCGAAGGCTCAGATTCGCCGTTTCTCAGACAAAGCGACAGAGAGAGAGAGAGGAAGCCGCCCTACCATGGCTGCCACCGGTCTCCACCGCCGCCGCCGTCGTCATTTTCCATCTGTTCATCCGGGTTGACCCGCCGGTAATCGGATCCTCTTATCTTCCCCCCACACAATGCCTCAGTTTTACAGCCTCAAAATATCATCACCGCCTCATCATCGATAGATAGATATATATATATATATAGAGAGAGTGAGAGAGAGACACACACAACACAAACGCAAAGAAAAAAGAGAGAGAGATAGAGATATAGGGTGCGATTGGGGCATCCACTCCAATCAGAGTTTTGTAGGTTTTTTTTTTTTTTTTTTTTGAATTGCCTTTTTAACGAGAGAGAAAAATCATCGGTTCCGCTTGCGATCAGGGTGAAGCAAAGCAGAAAAAGGCAGCCATTGTTACAGAAAGAACAACGACCAAACCCCAATCTACTTGATCTCCATGAGAGCAAAACCTCATTCTTAAACTAATGAGCCTCTCCAACCCCAGAGTCGTCACCTTCGAGGTTCATTTATACGCCCGAAGCTCTCTGCACCTTTTCATTTCGCCGTTTCTGCCCTTAGAAATGCGACTGGTGTTGGGGCTCTGCTGAGGTACATCGAGGGCAGAATTGAAATAGTGGAATAATAGTGGGGATACGATGGTAAATGCAAATTAGAAAGCAACGTGACTGAAGGTTTTTTTTTTTTTTTTTTTTTTTTTTTTTCGCTCCTTCCTTCCTCCAAAGCATAAATTTAGGGTCAGTTTGTTTGAGTTTGTTTGAATTGGAAATTTTAAATTTCTTTTTTTTCCTTCAAAGCATAAATTAAGATTCCGTTTGGTGAATGAGTTTGAGTTAGAAATTTTAAGTTTCAATAGTAATTTTTATTGACTTTTTAGAAAAGATAAAAAACTTTTTCAGAAAAGACAAAAAACTTTTTTAAAAAAAGATAAAAACTGAGATAAAAAAGTACAATTTAAACTTAAATACCAAACAAACTCTAAAAGAACTTTACGAAGCTATCATGTTTAAAAAATATTTCTTATTAATAGTTTTTTTTTTGGTCATGTTTTCCAAATATATATATATATATGATTTTCTTTATATAGTACGTTGCGTATCAATAATGTATTTTTTGAAACATCATACTTGTTTAAATCATGTTAAAAAGATAAAACCAAAACCAAAATAAAAACAAATTTGGCATTCGAGCTTTTGTCAACAAATGCTCTTGAATTTTAATTTTGTAATATTCATTTTCTAAGAACTTTGAAATATTAAAAAATTTTCTTTCTATTAATTTTGTCAACGGAAATTAAGCTCAAATTTCACTTTGCCCCCAGACCTTTACTCAATGTTACAGAATGCTGTTGAATTTTAACTTATAACATCTGTTCACTCAAATTTTGAAACTCTTGCAAATTTTTTCCTTTTGTAAGTTCGATTATTGGAATTGCTACATGAAATAATTTCTCATTCTCTCTTTCTTAATACCACGAAAATTACCATTCACTCTTTCATGACAATAATTATATTTACAGTTTTCATTTAAATGTTTTGTTGACATGATACATTTTGACACACCACCATCTTGAAGCTTCAACACCTGCCAGCCACATCAACAACCTCTGATGCGCCTACACGCCGCCTTCGTGCCGCACAAGAATTTCTGTATTTATTAATTTAACTCCACATCTATTTTCTAGCTTTTAACCTTTTGGAATGAATAGTGACAACAGAAAATTGTACTTTACCGTAGAAGTTTAAAATAAATGGGTGTTTGGTGAAAGAGTTTAGTTTAAGATTTTTAAGTTTCAATAGTAATTTTTGTTGACTTTTCGGAAAAGTTAAAAAAAATTTTCAGAAAAAAACAAAAAAAATACAGTTTAATTTGAGTTTAACTTGTGTTTTACTTATGAGCGATACTAGTATTAGTATTACCTACACTTTCCTAAAGCTAAGAAAGGGCAGTTACAACTTGAAAGTGTTAAAAATAGTTATGCTAATTGTGGAAAATAAATGGATTCGTCCAAAAAAAAAAAAAAAAAAAGAGGAAAACAAAAGGAAATATGAGAAGATTTCGAGCCATTTGAAATACATAAGAATAACGTTGAAAATCAGGTCCCCCATTCAACTCCTCGAAAGTTTTTGTCTGGCCTCCCTTTCCCCTCTGTTAGAAGCATTAAATCCCTTCTAGTAATGAAAGCATAAGTTAGTACCACACATCAATTAGTAAGCAATTGAAAATTTTTAATTTTCTTACTCTTTGTAGTTAAGATGTGATTTTCATACTGAGTTAACATTTAAAAATATGCATTGTCTTTATACATTTTTTTAGAAAATTACCCCAATAGCCTTCTATTTCCATTCATTGACCAACATAAACACAAATTTTAGTTATATTTGTGCGTTATATTAATCTGATATCAAATTTTTACACGTTAATATGATCTTTAAATTTATATTATTTTTTCCCAATTTTTTTCTCTCAATATGCTCACCTTAACATTGTTGTCTTAAACTAGAAATGATTAAAGTCCTATTCAATCTCAGTCTCCAGCCTCATCTTGTAATCTTAGTCCTCACTAATGTTGTCAAATTACTAGCATGTTTATTTATCTAGAGTCGAAAATAAGAGTCAATCACATGTCTTATTATTATTATTATTATTATAGTAAATCCAAGAGTAGTAAATCCAAGTGAATCACATGTTTGCTTACTATTATTATTTGTAGTTGTCCTTATTATTTGTTGTCGTCATCGTCATCCTCATTATTGTTGTTGTTATTATTGTTATTGTTATTGTTATTATTGTTCTTATTATTGCTCTTATCGCTATTGTTATCATTGTTATTATTATAATTGTTAAAATTATTATTAGGGTTGTACATGGGTGGGTTCGGCGGGTGGTGGGTTATGTTGGGAATGTCCTAAGAAGATATTTTAGTTGTATTCCATTTATTTTGAACTAATTAATAATATATTTAAGGTTTGTGCATTACATATTTACTGTATTGTCCTCATCCAGATTCACACGTTAAAGTAAATGCAATCAAATATAGCTCATTGACTACTTGGTGTTTAAACTGTTAGAATATTGCATGTGATAGATTTTTGTATACGAGAAGACAATGTTCTAAAGTAAATAGTCTAAATCTATAATCCATAGTCTATGAGGTTAGGGTGAGCATCTAATGTATATAAAAACTATTATGTTATCTAAAGTCAATTGGGGAGATGGTTTGTCTTGACCATCTGGAGCGAGCTGACTCCCAAGTAAAGACATAGATATATTGCCTAACGGTGGTGATATTGGACTGGACCAAAATGTAATTAATCTATAAGTCCGCTTAATTAGATTAATTCACTTTTGACATTTATTATGCAATAATATTAATTTTAAGTAAGTAAATAACTTCATGTTTATGACTTGTAGACTTTGATGTTCTAAAGGCTAAAACGTCTCAGAGTAGTAAGCTCTCATAAAGCGTAAATGTTATCCTCTTAAATAGCAATATACAGGATATGAAAATGAATGAGGCTTCGGGTTGTTTGCTAGGCAAATGACTAATTATTCACTTTGGGTGAATAATCATTTTCCTATTTGATGCATAGTGGATCTTTAAGATAACGTGATCAAAAGGTTGAATGGACCTTGACTTTAAGTTGATCATGGATATCATATAAGAATGTTGTATATATGACAAGGTCATTGGATTGCGGCTACATACTGGCTTATGTCATACAATATATAATTGGAAGTGCAGTTTCATATTTATAGTGGTGTAACTCTGAAACTAATAATCATATAATTAATTCATTTGGTATAGAATAATTAATTACATAAATTAGTAGAGCCCATATTATATATATGTTCAATTAGTTCCTTTACTATCTCAATATTATTCCTTAACGGATGATAATCAATTAGAATATTCATTATGCCCTTAATTCTTGCACTTAGTGAAGAGAAAAATCCAGAACACTTCCCACAAAAATGTAGGCATTTTTTCTACAAGGGTATAATGAGAATTTTGTTTCGTTTAATTAATTGGATAAATATTTATTTGAAGATGAGATTTGAAATTTGAATTAATTATATTTATATTTTGTGATAAATATGAGATTAATTTAAATTAAGAGATATGAATAAATTAATTATTTGGATAATTAATTTAATAATTAATTTAAATCTATAGATCATCTTATTTAAATAGATATTTTGAATTAAATATGGTAATTATCTTATTTGGATTTGAAATTGAAATAAAATCTTATCCTAGTCTATCTTGTGTAGGTTTTTTATGAGGATAAGGGAAGGAAAAGATTTTCTCTTTATTGATTTTATTTAGATAATCATTACATAATTATTTAATTTAAATAAAGTTGCTATAATTTTATTTTGAATTTAAATTGGAGTTATGGAACATCATCCATGGAGATAAAATCATAAAATAATTAGAGATAAAAATTTGAATCAAATTTTGAATCTTCTAGACCTATTGTGGGCGATTTTTTTATCTCCCGAACAAGAAAAAAAACGCAGATTGGGGAAGGAGGTGAAAAAAATCATTTCAAGTGTCGTATTTGAATTCAAATTCCACCTAGTCCATTCGCCATAAATAAGACCTTAGGGGCTCTTATTTTATTTAGACCACAGAGTCTAAGGTGAGCGAGCTTATTATTATTCTCCTATCATAGTAATAACAAGCTACAAGAGTTATGGGTGGTTGGAAAGAGAAAGCCACACACGAATACCGATCGAGAGACTGAATACCCATACATTCTACCGTCCGGAAATTAGAGAATAGTAAAGAATGTCAGTTGGTTGAAACTCTCTTTGATCACATCATTCGGCATTACTGTTGTCTTCTCTTAAGATACGTAGATTGCAGAATAATTTATTATATATGGTGACATGAATTAGTACGATCTTAAGAAATATTTTTCAAAATTCCGCTGCGTAAATTACCCTATTTTCTTACAAGTTGGAATATAACGATTTTTTTAAAATCCCAAACTAGCCCTACCCACCATGAAGGCGGGTTGGGCTGGTTGGTGACTGGTGGGGGTGTATGGTGTGGCGGCTAGATAAAGAATTTTGAAAATAATTTTGTAATTTTTTTATTCTCCTTTTCTTTTTTTTTTTTTAATTGTTTTTTAGCCGAAACAAGTTTAGAATTTCAATTCAATTGTTGAACTTGTTATAATGTTAAGCTCAGGGAGACCAATAAAAAAAGAGGATAAGATTAATTCTAATTGCAAATACAATATCTAAATAAAGACAACAACAATACCACTAATAATAATAATAATAAAATAAGGAAAAAAAATTTAAACTAGTAGTAACTTCGTCAAAGAGTCTTGTACTCTATTTAAAGAAAAAACATATTCATTATTAATTAAAAAAATGACGGGTGGATAGGTTGAACCTGTAAGATAAAAAGTGAAACTTGCACCCGCTCATAAGTGATAGTGGGTAGGTAGAAAACCCGCCTAAAACAAACAGGTGATGACATAGAACTATTCAACAGGGTGGGGTGGGGCAGGGCAGGGTGGGGCCTTTTGATTGTGGCGGGCTTGTGGGTTTTGTGCATGGCCTTAATTATTATTGTTTACTTGTTTTTATCTTCAAATAAGAATGGAACCCATACAAATTTAAGATTGAGTAGTAATGGGATTAACAATCCCAAATCCTTGGAAAATGTTTGATTTCATAAAACAACAGCAGCAGCAGTAATAACAACAACAACAATAATAATTATAAAATGTTTAATTTCAAAAATACAATAAAGTTAAATCATAGTTTATAGCAGCAGCAACAACAACACCAGTACCAAGAACAAGAACAACAACATCAACGACGATGATGATAATGATGAGGACGATAATGTGTTTCGCCATTTAGCACATTATTTCATTTTGTTTTCATTTATTTTATTTAATTTTTGAAAACTTATAATTAAATGTTCTAAAAAAAATCATTACCCAACTCAAACCATTACAATATTGTATTGTCCTTGTCTTGTAATCATTATTTTAATACAAAAAACATTGTCATATAAATGCAATTCCTCTTTCAAAAATTGAAAGAAAAAAAAAAAAAGGAAGAATTTGCTCAAAAGATGACAAGTCAATAACTCTAATTATGAATCTTACAACGCAAGTAAATAACTTATTTAGACTCCAAATCTTGACTATGAAAACTGTCACTCTTATTATCCATAAGTAAACATGCCACTAGAGTTTTGAATCCACTAATTCACATGTAAAGGCCACAAACACGCTTAGATTGTACAGATCTAGTGTCATGACAATCTCCCATGAACATCTTCCTAATCTCAGCTTTCAATTCTAACACTAGTATTTGCAAACCACCAAGATCTTGACCCTTTCAAAGCAAGATTCTGACATAGTGATAGCTATTGGAGCAAAATTTTGTCCAACACTGTTGTGAGAATTTAAGTCTGTCTCAAAGGGCAATTGCACACTATTGCAAACAAGTAATATAAAGCGAATATAGTTGTCGCTCCCATGATAATTAAATACTAATTTTCGTTAATTACTAAAATTGTCTCAATCCAATTATATTTGAACAATCGAAATAAAAAGTGAGAATTGAATTAAAATTGCAAAATTAAGAAATTGAAGAAAGCTATCAAGTGAATTAAAACAAAGAACCATAAGAAAAATTAAACCAACAAAAGTTACAGAGGAAAAATCAAATAAACAAGGATCTAGAGTTGCAATTTCATCCAATTGATTGATTTTGATTCCATTCTACTATCTAATGATTAATTTCGGTTAATTGAATAGTCTCTTCCGATAACTAGAAAGCATATTTATGTTAATCAAATCCACTATATTCCTATGAGGAATCGACCCACATCAATTCATTAAAAACAAGCTTTCACAAGCCTACACATACACTAGGATATATTCCTATTCCTATCACACATGTTATTCCATTATTAATCTAGATTCAAAATCCATTTTCCAATTTCATTCAAACCCAACAAAATCTCCTATTGAGTGGCCAAATCATTAGAAGTAATAAAAACATAATAGAGTAAGCAATTACAATTAATCACAACCATCAAGAGAGCAAAATGTGTCAAAAATCCACAAATGAGCTACTTTGCAACCGTAGAAATTAAATTATAACATTTCAAAAATTAAAGTGCAAATGAGAATCAGAATCCAACACCTCATATCCATGATATCAACAAAATTTAAATTGAAAAATAGAGAAATTAAGATTGAGAAATAAA